>PVHP010012893.1:0-42023 GCA_004024765.1 Zapus hudsonius
CCATTCTGGATTACCTAGTTTCTATTTTTAGTAGCCTCCCTGTCAGATGTTCGCATAGTGCATCTTTTCTTGGGTGCCCAAGAGTATGGGATCCGGTGCATCTTGCCCTAAATCCCCATTTCCAATCAAAGGTTCCCCCTCACTGAGTGGAATATTTGGCTGAATTTAATGGCTGTTGATTGACTCCCCCAGGCCCAGGCTCCTTCATCGCATAATTGCTCCTTTCTTGGTTTGCTGTTCTCTCCCGGTAGGAACTGTATCCAGCCTATTCATGGTCGCAGACTATGTTTCATGCCAATGGTCTGTTTACTCCAGTTATCGCAAATCAGCTTCCCCTGGCAGCTTGTGCATTGCCCTCCAGCCCTTCACTAACTGCCATCTGGGGGTTGGTTACCATTCCAGACCTCGCTGGGACTCTCGATGAAGATCGATGGTATTCTGCGCTTTCTTCAGCAACAGGATTTCGTCTCAGACCTAGGGAGGGTGTTCAAGAGCCTTGACAGAATTCTGTCTTGTTTTTGGAACCTCATGGATCACTTTGGTCAACAGCTCAGTGAGGGAAGGGACCGGTGACTGGAACCCGGGGCTTTCAGACTGCTTAATTATTCACCGATTTAAACATTCTCCCCTGCTACTCATGACCCCTCTTGCCAGTTGTCACCCACTATTTACTCTTTAGATTGCAGTATGCTTGTGAGGATTTTATGTTTTTGAACCTAATTAGGATTGGCCTCCTGCTTAAGCCATTCCCCTCCCCCCTTCCCTTACCCCTCATTCCTAACATCTCACTTCTTTCTATAAGTCTGCTTTTTATAGTGGTTGTACAAGTTTGCAATCCCACCAACAGTGAATGAGGGTTCCTTTTTTCCATATCTTCTCCAGCAACTATTGTTGTTGGATTTTTTAATGATTGCCATTCTGACTGGAGTAAGGTGGAATCTCATTGTAGTTTTTATTTGCATTTTCCTGATTATTAAAGATGATGAACACTTTCCTAAGTGAGAATTGGCCATTTGTGTTTCCTCCTCTGTGAATTCTCTGTTGCTCTGACAACAACTTGATTTTTTAAACTATCTTTGGACATTACTAAAAAATCAAGTTGTTGTCAGATCTGCTCTAGTAAAGGTGTTTTTCATAAGACAAAATTTAACACATTGTCTGCTAAATAATATACTGTAAATAATGAGTATCTTTAATAAAATCTACAATAGATGTCCTTTCCCTAATTCATTTGTATTCCTCCTTTTGGAAACTGAAAAGAAACTGTTATTACAAAGTAAATAATCTTTACTTCTGGCAGCTGTACCCAAGGCCAGGAATCTATTGCCCTATTTGACCTTTTCAACAGTTTCCCTTTAGCCTTGGATAACAAATAATAACTTTCCAAGAGATTTTTTAAGTAACTGAACCCTCGCATCAAGGTTATAGCAAAGAATTTCCAATTTCTAAAAGATACATGTATCATATTATTTTATAATTTACATCACATGATTTCATTTTATTTCTAAAGGAATTAGCACAAAATAGTAAATGATGCCTTGTAACTTGCTAATTCATGTTTTTGTCATGTGAGATACCTTCTCTATTTTTACTATTTAATGATATATGTCTGCAAATAAAGTTTAAAACAAAAATGGAGCACTCAGGGCTGGGGATATGGCTAAGTGGTTAAGGCACTTGCCTGCAAAGCCTAATGACCTGGGTTCCACTGCCAAGTACCCACGTAAAGCCAAATGGACAAAGTGGCATATGCATCTGGAGTTCATTTGCAGTGGTTGGAGGCCTGAATGCACCTATTCTCTCTCTCTCTCTCTCTCTCTCTCTCTCTCTCTCTCTCTCTATCTCTCTCTGTCTCTCTCATAAACTAATAAATATTTTTTTAAAACATGGAGCACTAAAATATTTATAGCAAATTAAAAACTATGTAACCATGAACCAAGTTTAAAAAAAAACACAATGTTGGCACTACTGCATAGTATAGTAGAGATTTCCACGTGGAAGGTGAGCAGGGAGCATCTGAGTGGTAATTCCTTGCTCTCTGTCTTAACTGCTCTCCTCCAGAGGTGAGTGTATAAATTAACATTCTCCCCTGCAGCATATGCAATCACATTTCCTTCCTACCCACAGGATTGATATTTTATATGTCTTTAGCCATTCCAGAGGGTATACATTGACACATGGATGTGATTTGATTCAGTAGTTCCCTGATTACAGCAGAGATTGAGCACCTTGTCAAACAGTTATCGAACCCTGGGGTGTATTTTTGTACAAGAAGTTTCTGTTCAAGTCTTTGCCTTTTTCCTATCGAGTATTTTGTCTTTCCCTGTTGATTTATAGGACTTCTTTAACTCTGCCCTCCTAATAAGTTGCATTATTTTCTCCCAATCTCTTTTTTCTTTCCTCTTAATTAACAGACATTACTATCTCTAACATAATCTAATCTGCATTCTGTTCATGATTAAAATCTTTGCACCTTTTGGAGCAAGTCTATTTCTTTTTTAAATTGATGAATACATTCTCATAGTGTTATCAAAAGCTCATAGTGTCAGTGAACACCTTTATTTTTTATTTCAGACTTAGGTTGATGATATTCTGAAATCATATATTTGGAGAGAGAGAAAGAGAGAGATTGGGAACATATTTTCATTTTTTTCTGCTGTTTAGATATTTAATTATATCAGCAAATTTTTCTCCATATTTATTGTCAATAATTAAATACATTGCATGAACAAGTCTTATGATGGTACCACCCATTTCTCCTCCCTGTCTCCAACTCAATGGTGACCCTCCTCAGTGAACTTGAATACTCGCCCTAGGCAAAAGGTAAGACTCTATTGCTGAAGATGCCATAGAGTGTCATCATATAACAACGAGAGACCCTGCTTAATAGGGAATAGTGTCCAACCCACAGATGGTAGTTGGAAAGCTTTATATGAGTTTCCAGGGGAAATTGACCAAAAATATCCTGAGAACACAGAGGTCACTGATATACAGCACTAAATGATGATACATGAATGATGAAAACACTGCTGTATGGTAGAGACCAGCAAACCAAGAGATGCTCATCTGTGCAATAGTGGTGTTAAACCTAGATGGATAATTAACAGGTTGCTAATTGACTAAGAGATCCGCACATTGGCATTTAACCCTTAACTGGAACTTGGAATTCATGGTAAACCTATATGAGGACCAAGAACCTGGGCTCCCAGGGAAAACCCCCACTACCCAGAAATCTACAGAGAGGGTATACCCACTGGAATATCTCCAAATTAACAAAGTTAGTCTCATTTAACCTCTACTGATCTATACTGATCTCACTCTCTGTTGGAGATTCTGGCTTTATGTTTCAGAAGGCAGTAAGACCGTGGACACCTCAATCCCATGATCAGGATCTGAGATGCTGCCTGTCATCAACATTTTTTCAAGGTTATCTTTGTTATGCACCCCTGCCGATATATAATATAAACTGAAAGGAGGGACTGTGTATTTTCTGACTATAACATATTGTTTGTCCAGATATTCAATCAGTGTGCATGAACCAAGATATAATGCCAATGAATGCTATCATCAAAATAGGAGTTCACTTGTGAATGTTTGTAAGTTTTCAGTGACTTTGTTAGGTAACTTCAATACCTACTAAAGAAATCACAAATGATTTATAATTATTTTATATTCCACTGAACAGTTCATCAAATGGATCCCCAAGAGGAGAAAAAAGTCATTAGAAAATCAATTATTATACTCTGGGGTCCTGGACACAGGAGGCAAGCCCACCATGTAAGCCCAATAGAGAAAGATGCTAGGGTGGTTGACAGGCAGAAGAAAAGACTAAGTAGGAGCTTAAGTCCACTTCTAATACTAAAATCTCTGCATAAATACATAAATAAACAAATAAATAAATAATAAGCCAGTTGAAGCATATTAGGAGTCCTTTGTTAGAAAAAACCTTGGCAGACCATGGGCAACAGTGGTGACCCCCATATGACTGGGACATAGCCTTGTGAGGATACAGGGAGAAAAATGTTGCCTTCTGGGTAGATTGAAAATAAGGACTGGCTCTGTAGTAGTTAACATCATACTATATAATACATTGAATTCTATTCTTACCTCAGGAGTCCACTCCAAGTATCAAAACTCATCCTTGAAAAGGTGAATTTATAAATAAACTTTCAGTCTACTTAGAGCAAAGCAATTTCAAACAAAATTCACAATGTCTGAACCCCTCTTTCTGGAGATAAAATTTTTATTCTTATGTCATCATCACTGATATAATAAATGGTGACTACTATATCACAATGTATTTTGAAGATTAATTTTCCCATTGTAATAAGTGAGAAATTGTATGAGGTTGAAATAAGAAAATGGAATGAGACTAACCTCAATAACTTGGAAGAACATCTCATTGACTTTACAAGAGTAATAGGGACCCTCATGAGGACAAGAAAGATTAGATTATCATGCTCATTATTAATAAAGTGCTCACTGCCCATTATCCTTTGCTAGCAATGTATGTAATGTGCCTTTCTCTTACTGTCTAGTTTATTTTCCTTTGTGAATCATCCCAGAAACATAAGGCATCAAATCTGTCTTTCCACAACATCACTATTTATTGACTAACAACAAATTTGCAAACTATTTGAGTTTCATTGGCTATATTCTACCAAGTAGTCCTGATTTCTCTTGATAGTTGGCTATTGACAATCACAGATTCTTTCTCCTGCAATATTAATTACTAACTTTTAGATAGTGTATTAGCCTTCACACCATAATTGCATTGCATGGGTTGGGGCAGGGTTACCAAATAGCTATTAAAAGGTAAAAGTGATTTCAGAATTCAGAGACTTTATTGGATGCAAAGTTGGGGAGAGCTGACCACAATTTAAAGAGGGTCAGTACTGGTGACTAAATGATAGTAAACACAACTGGTGAACTGTCTGAGGCCTATAGAGCCAAGCCACAGTGTGGAGACAAAGCCCAAGCCTAGCTTCAGAGGTTCACAGGACCAGGTCACACAGATGAGCTGGTAAGTGGATGATGGATGGCTAGAGAGATGCTGATTTGAGTGGCTGGAAGAAAGCACTGAGGAGTTTTCTGAATTGAAGCCCTAGCACCAGGGACAGAAGCTCTCTGACACCTGTTGGTCCTTCTTTTTATGTACCAGGTCAGATGATTCAATGGCAGGAAAGTGGAGATGTCACTATCATAGTCTTAAGAATCCTTTATATGGGGCCTAGGTGAGTCTTGTACCTTTAACTGGCCATGTATGTTTGATAAATTCTCAGTTGTAATATGTTCCTAATATGTCCTTGTTTCAACAGGTTTCAAGTCTACTTTTGTAAGTGTGGGGGTGCTATCTTTTTTCTTAAAGGAATAAATTTGTAGTATATCATGGAATGAGTCTGTGCCTTATGATCGGTACTATCTTTACACACAAATGAAATATAAAGTCATTTTATCTCTGAATTTTTGCTCAAAATGAAGTCAACTGTTGTTTTGTAAAATAGAGTCTCTTGGGACAAGGAAGGCCATGACACTGTTTCCCAAAAGACAGAGTTAGCTTAGGACAGGCCAGGGCCTGATCTCTACAGCATAGAGAAAACCCATTAGATACAAGCTAATGTCAGGGTGTCTTGAGGGACAGACTTAATATCTTTCCTGTGAAAATCCTCTTAAAGGATGGGGAATAAATTTTTAAAACAGCTATATTAATGAATAATACACACCAGATGTTTCCAAGCACCCAAGAAAGCTCTGGTTCCTTTCTAGGTAAGGGCAGCCTGAATTCTTGAAATGAGCACTCATGCCTTTTCCTTAATACATTTTCTTTCCAATTAAGACTTCTGTGTGAGAGGTGCTACTCAATCTCAGGTTATATTTGTATCATTAATGGGTCAAGTTCTGCCATGTTCAGTATTGCCTTCCTCACATATCTGTGTAAGATCTAGCTATATGAATAAATTCGGTGGGTGATTATATGAAGCACAGGTGGCCAAAAAGTAATTGTTACTACTCCTTATTGCTGGGGCAAACAAACATCCAGAAGCAGAATATGGGAGGAAAGGGTTTGTTGTAGGCATATAAAACCCAGGGAAACACCATCAATGGTGGAAGAAGCCGGCTCACTTTCATAGATTCCTAGCACAGATATACAAACTGTTAGCCTCGCCAAGAAGCCAGAACTGACAGAATGCTACACCTATCAAAGGAATGACATGAAGACAAAGACGTCTTCCTGCTGCCAGAACAAAACATGGTCTTGCATGCACCATCCCATACAATCCTCTGAGAATTTTCTCTACTTTGAAAATGGGAGAATTTTTGAAATGGAATGTCCACCAGGTTTCCTCAGTCCTGAACTTAAATAAAAAATCATCACCTCCTCACCATCTGTCTCCAGGTTTTTCTAGCAGGCTGCTCAAAATAGTTACCAAGTCACTCTTATGATATATCATTTAAAAAAATATTTTATTTATTCCTTTTAAGCAGAGATATAGAGAGGGAGGGAGAGAGAGAATGAAAGAGAGAATGAGAGAATGCACCAGGGCCACTACCTTGTGGGTCTGGCTTATATGGGTCCTGGGGAATTGAACCCGGGCCTTAGGCACTGGAGGCAAGTGCCTTAACCGCTGAGCTATCTCTCCAGCCCATGATATACCATTTATAATATAGGCTTATAATGTTTAGGAAATAATACCAAAATGTATGCTAACATGGTCAATTCCATTGCAATTCTTAAAATATTTTCAATCTGTGGTATAAACTTTAATGTATATTTCTGCCATAATTAAGTGCAATGTTCAGAGAGAGAGGGAATAGAGGCAGATGAGCTACTGCAGCTGCCCTCAACAAATACCCTCCAGCTAGTGGTGACCTCTGCTGCTATGGAGCTGGAATGCCAACGAATCTGTGTCACTCCTTCAGGCTGGACACCTGGGCATCCTGGGTTTTAACTTGATTCATTGGGCTCAATAAGGTGATGTTTAAAATAAATTCTATTTTTTCATTTCTCATTGTAGGAGAAATTTGAAAATTTATGTAAGACACCTCATATGCATACAAATGTTTATTTCTTTTTCCCCCATTTTGGGATATTTATTGCAAGGAAATGAAATCAAAGAAGAAATGACACTCCTATGTTTATTACAGCATGATTCACATAGAAAAGATATGTAATCAAGCATGGTGTTCATTGATCAATAAATATATATTGTTTTGTATGTGTGTGGATTAGACACATATATACTTACATATAGATATATTCACACACAATCACAATGAAATAATAGAAAAATAGAATAAAGCAATAGAAGAGAAGCATTACAAAAACCCAAAACATTGTGTTCACGGAAGCATCGATCATAATTTTAAGTGAAACATATGTAAATGAAAAAAGCCAGAAAAATATTACATGATTTTAGTCATATGTAGAAAACAAAAATCAGACTTTTTATAACTAGTGTGCAGAATAGTGGTAACAGAGCCTAGGGAGGGGAGAGAAGGATGAGGAGTGGTGGTATAATGGGTACAAAGGCACAGTCAGTAAAGTCATTTTAAGTAGTACCCTGTTAATCTGCAAGGTGCTATGAAATTACTATTGCTTTTATTTTGTAATTTACCTTATATTAAAGTGCCTCATTAAAATATTTTTTGACAAGTATGGAACTGTTTGGACTGAAAGAAGACAGAATAAGAACCTCATTAAGACTGTAAGACATGGTACCTTTAATCCTGCCTCAGTTTACATCGATTACAAGATGTGTGGCCATTGTTCCAGTTAGGATCAGTATCCACTGATAAATACAAATAACATGTATGACAGTACTTTTGAGGGCAAGTAATACAAAGTTACTGAAGGTAAATTTTACCTGTTAGTCAAATTATGATCCTTCAGTGTCATTTTAATCAGCTGATCCTTGAGGAATTGTTCCCATGCCTTGTGGCATCTCCCTGTACCAAACTCCATGGATTTCTTTTTCTAGCCATTTTCTCCTACTAAAGAAAAAATAATCCCATGTAGAAATCTGAACAGAGAAGATAATCTAAATTCTACAAGGAGACCCTGTGCCCCTCCCTTCAGCCTTTACTATTTAAATTACAAAATTATACCAACACATTATTTGCTCATTCAGTGTATCCAATTATGGATAATGAAGATATAATTTTAAAAAATACTGAGTTTATCAGGCATGTAGGAGTCTGAGCTTAAAGCCTATCTTTAAAGAAAAGCTAGCAGCTTAGTTCTAGCTTCATTTCTTGGTGTCTTGTGAGGGAAGCCTGTGGTGCCTTCCACATTATGATCTCACCATCTAATTCTGCTAAAGAATCAAGAACATTGGTAATTACCTGTATTGTTGGGGGAGGGGACTCAAGAGCCTCTCTTACCAACAACTTTCTGGGGAGGAATCCTACTCTCGGCGCTAAGATTTTCTTATAATATCTTTTGGCTTCTTGGAAGAGCATTATTATATCCCTGCAGAGTACTTCTGTCCAAACTCTTTCTTTACTTGTATTTTTTGAGTTATCTAACAAAGAAGTTGGTTTGATTATGGCTTTCTGCAATGTCTTTAGCTTTGATTAACCCTCACCTGATCTCCTCCTCACTTCATCCCCCTTCCCTGACCCCACTTCAACATTTTCATTTCCAGTATTCTGTGGGTCTAATTAAATCTATATTCTTTCCTCCCCTCTTTTATCTTTCCTCCTTCTCCTGGTGCCCCTTTCTGGTACATTGTAAAGAAATCTAAATATTGGTGTTTTTTTACAACTGCATTGTATTAATCAGGGTTCTCTAGAAGGAACAGAGTTGATAGAATGGATATATAAAAAAAGGAATTTACTGAGACAGCTTACGGCAGTCCAATAGTAGCAGTTTGTGGGCCCACAGGTAAGGAACCAGTAGCTGTTCAGTCCACGTAGATGGATGTCTCAGCAGTCCCAATCCAGCTCAAAAGGCCTGATGAATCCCTGGGGAGCGGCTGCTCTTGGTACCAGGATGTGGGGTCATCTGTTACTGCTGGAACCCTGATCTTGTGGCTTTGGTTTTTTGGAAGTGATCAACAGGAGGAATGTGGAAGGATTTGAACTCCCGGCCTAAGAGATGCCTCGCAGTGTTGTGAGTACAGCGTGATGGTCAGAGTTAAAGACCTGAATGTAATGAGAACTATGGACTGTGAGGTTTGGCTTACGAGGGGGAGAAAGAACTTGGTCAGGACTGTGCCAGAAGCAGTTTGCATGAGAGGCCTGCTGCATTCTGCCTACCTGTGTCCTGGAAACCTGTGCAGGGTTGTTTTATGTAAAGATGGACTGGTGTGAGCAGATGGAGATGGCACAGAAAGAAGATCTTTGGGTCAAAACTGCTGCCCGTTCACCTGCAATTGTTTGAGAGATGAAAACTATTGAGATTGGGCCAGCTGGTTTGCATTGGAACAACAGAAAGAATGCAGACTCTTTGAAGTAAGGGGCCTGAAGGCTTTGATCCCCCCTGGATTAACAAGTTGGTAGCCCACCTGGTTCTGTGGAGTATGGCAAATGGAAGAAGAGAGGGTCATTGGATTTGCAACACAGTTTTGTTTTTGAAAAATGGCCATCGGCATGTGAAGCAGGTGTGCAAGGTTGCCTGCATGGAGCCCTATGGAGCCACGAGGATGAACTGTGGGTTGCAATGGAGACCCAAAGAATTCCAGGACTATGGATGGGTGCCAAGGCGAGCTGTCAGCACCGGATGAAGTTTTCCCAGACTGTGAGTAGCCGAGCTGGAGGGGTGGAATTGAATCTCCAAGAGACTTGTGTTATTGGTTAGAATCATTGAGCTTGGAGTTAGAGATTGATGGTGCCCTGTTTGTTTTAAATCTTGTATTGTATTGGTCAACCTGTTTTTGCTGTGCCTCATGTTTTGCATTGTGAATGATCTGTGCCATTATGGGTTTATTCAGTGCTGTGGCAGAGGTGATGTCCAGCCCTCTGCTCATGCCATCGTTTTCCCTGCCAGAATGGAGTCTCCCCTCGAGTCCATAAGCCAAATAAACCAATTCCTCCACAAGCCGCTTTTGCTTGGGTTCTTTCTGTGCAGCAACTAGAAAGCTGACCACAACATGCATGAATTATGATCTCCTAAATATTCTATTTACCTTCAACATCTATTATTTCAACTACAATAATATATGAGAACAATGAATTTTTGATTTGGACCTTCACATTTTATGTGAATACATATTTGTAAATACAGTGTTGTCTTGTCTCCTACCTCATTCTTCATTCAGTTAGATAACTATAAATTAATATTATCTTAATACTGTCTTATTATATTATCTAATTACATTAGATAGTATTTACAGTATAATAATATAATATAATATAACCTAAATATATGTGTAATTATCTAACTATAATATAGGATTATTTAAAAATTAGTTTTGTAAGAAATTATAAAATATGGCCCATGGCAAATAATAAATGTATGTCATGCATTTTATATATTATCAGTGATTTTTAAATACAGAATTAATATTAATATAAATATAGAGAGGATAAGAGCAAAAATAATTTTCATCCAACATTACATTATTTTTCAGATCATGTTTTTCCAATGTTTTTGAAAAAATGATGTGAGATATTAACATTTGACAGTATAATTCCCTTTTCAAGTATATATACATATACATATATATATATATATATATATGAAGCATATATTTCTTTATATAAGTATGCATGTTGCAAAATTCTTTATTCTACCAAGAGTAAGATACAATTTCTAACCCCCTCCAAATACTTAACATTTAAATATACTTCTTAGACAATTGAGAATTCTTGTTTCATTAGTTGAAACTCACTACTCTTAAAGGGCAGGAGGTATCAGTTTTTTTTTAATATATCTGAAGAGGAATTTCCTCTAATTCATGTAATTGCATTACTGATGAATACATATTTCTCATTCAGGAAGTGTTAATTTTGGGAACATGTTATTAAGATACAAGACAATGTATTTCATATAAAAATCTCATTTGACTTATACATAGTCTCATGATATCACTATTTCAGTTGATGAGAATCAAGGATCCAAGAAGAGACAGGTTGTCCTCATTTGTTTTCTGTTACTATAAAGGAAGGCTTGAGAATGGGTAATTTATTAAGAAATTTGTTTTGGCTGCCAAGTCAGAGGTTGGGCAAGTGACTATCATGGAGGACTGGTGTTTCAATTCAAAGTGGAAGCATTAGGGGCCTTGGGCAAGAACCTAACCTCAGCTTTACAGGTCATTGAAGAGGAAGGGCTTGATCTATTTATCAAGGCTTCTTGTTCATAATTTCAACACACCCCACTCTACCCAGCCTCCCAGCGCTACACATTGTAGGATTAAATTTCCCATATGCAAAACTTTGGGGGAAACTTTAAAATTGTAGAAAATTTGCTAATCTCAATGAAAATACGTTCATTACTTTAGACACAGAATATGAAGCATAATGTGCCTTGTTCTAATGTCTTACAACAATGATAAATACATATTTGTGCATTTTCAACTTGATGTAGATTGCTTATATGCTGTCAAATACAAACTCTTTTAAGTCAACTAAAAATAAATACAAAGAAAACATGGTGATAATGTTTTAGAGGAGAGACTTTGTATTACTACATAATATTTCATTTACTCATTTCTTCACTTCAAACCATTTCCCTTGAAATATACTAAATCCTGAAGCTTCATATTTGCTGGTACAGATATGGGTAGACGTTAATTCTCCTATGGTCCTTCCAATTTAATGTGGAAGACAAATATTGAGCAAGTAATTAATGTGTGGATTTTTGGATTTTATAGAGGAGACATTACGTTTTGTATATATAGAAGGAGGACATTAAATAATTTAAAGTGGTTGATGAACGCTTGATGGATGGGAAGCTAATCAAGGAATTGAGAGCCAGTTCTGTGTTATATGGGAAGAGAAAAAAGCACAGGAGAAAGGGTAAAGTAAGGAAATTCCACTGCAGGCCAGAGAGGTGATGATGGGTCCTCCATGGGAATGGATGCACACCCTCACTTTCTGGAGTACCTTTGGTTACATTTGTAACTAGTTAATAAATATCACCATCCTTAACTCTCAAAATAGTCACCATTTATCATTAAATGACACAGTAACTATACATATTAGGGACATGATCTTGGAAGTGACTGAGGTCATTGGAGACTTGTAGAACCTTATATTTTGTTTTTTTTTTTTTCTTGATACCTTTTCTGACTTTATTTACTGATGACTTTTCTAACTCCTGTTTCTCCAAAGTAGCATTGTCTAGTAGAAACAAGCTATACATGATATACAGTGTTTTGTAGTGGACACATTAAAAAGGGGATAAAGAAACAATTGACATTTCAATCAATTTCAATCCCATATTCCCAAATTATCTTAAACATGTCATCAATGTAAAAGTATGAAGATATGTTAAACATTCTGTTCTCAGTTTTTTTGTGTTACTCTTCTCCTTTTGGTAAGAACTGATTGTTGCTGAATTGTACAGTGTCTATGATCCTCTGGTTCAGCTCTGTTTTTAGAACCGTTGACCCACCCTCTTTCTCCTTCTTTGCTCTAGCAAGTCAGTTCCATATGTTCAAGAGAAATCAACTTCTCCTTACTATAGTACCAATCCAATGATGAGCAGGTACTTCAATGTCTCTTTTTATCTGGAGAAAAAAATGCAGAATCCATTTTGTTTTATGACTCACATAGAAGCAGTCATATGGGTAAATCTAAGCTTTTTTTGGTCTAACCTGAAACATGCTAAGAAAAAGCTAGTGTAAAAAAAAAACTTAAAATCAGGTTTTGTTCATGTTTTATTCTTTACAAGATGACAAGGTGATGGTGTTCAAAATTGCCACTGGGTTTAAATATACAAATAAAATGACTGATCAGCAAAATAATAAAATAGTCATGAATTTTTGTTTTGTTTTGCAATGAAGGTATAAATGAAATGTGTTATTTAAAACTATAATTTTTAATGTCAAGAATACATGTTGCACCTTTTACTTTAGTTTATGAAGGTCAACCTTTAGATGCTATTCTACTGTGTTTAATTTTCAAAGTGCATTTGATACCTGCGCCTTGGAGGGTGAACATGAAGCAGGAGGTGAGCAGGCACGAGTTACATTGCACCACAACTTTCTGATTCTCATTAGAACAAAGCTGTTTATTTCTTACAGGAGAATGTTGCAAAGTGCAGTTTATGTATGTGGTCTCTCTAGTGAAAGCATCTAAAGTTACATACATGTCTAAGAGGCACTAAGTACAACTCAAGTAAACATGGATTTCCGAAGTTTACGACCATTTACAAAATAGCTGAATTAGAGAAATTATCCACATGCAGATTAATCTACGTTTGCACTGCATAAAAACCTTACATTGTTTTGAAAGAGACTGTGTCATTTTTTAGACACCAAAGAATTCTGGTTTGGAATTATCTATAAGTATTGATACCAATGTTTTCAGGATCAGGTCTGGGCTGTAAAACCAACCTCTGCTAGGCCCCTGTCCTCAATAGGCCAATAAAAAAAATAGTAGTACTGAAAAGCAGAGAAAGGTGTATTCAGTGTGCCCATATTGGGGAGAGGAACAAATAAAAAGGATCAGCAACCCCCTAACTCCATCTTTGGGCTCCTGCCAATGAGGTTTCAGTTTAAATACAGGACATAGCTAAGCAGTCCTGGCCAAGGTGTAACTCTGACCATCACCAACCCATCAATGTCCCAGATCTAGGCTCATTGGCAAAGTAGTCTCACATGTTCTCAGCATCATGTGAAGTCTCATTCCTGGAGACAAGGTCCCCTCTGGCTACCAGCACACTTTCACCTTCCCCTTCTCCCAGTATGAGATTCCAGAGGAATTTCTAATTATTATGGACAATTACTTCAATAATTTGATCACAAATGTAACTAGAATATCTTAATTCCTGCAAGAATGGTTATGAAACAATAGTGTGGATTATGACAACCTCAAAATACTTCTAATTCCTATATTCATATTTTGCCTTTTATAAATCTCAGTGTTTAGAATTGGGTAAAGTATGCATAGATTTTACTAACAGAACCATTTAAAGTAAGTTTCCATATGCTGATTAAAAATCTAAATAGAAGTGAAAACCAGCACATTCATCACTGTATTAATGATTAGAAAATGATCATCACCACCCATTTCCAGGATATACTTCATTTCCAACAGAAACTTGGTTTGCTCATCATCCCCAGTCCTAAGGAGGGTGCAGATGAAACCTCACAAGATGACCTATCTATGTTCGGGTGACTGAAATAAAAGGTGAGGCTTCAGAGGGATCAGAACCCAATGCAAATGCAAACCCAATGCTAGCAACACAAAAGAATGTTTCCATGAGAATGTATTTCAGCAGTTCTTCATAATGTTAAATTAGAATTTGCTTTAACCCAGTAGTTCCATTTTATTGTGTATATACAGAATAATTCTACTCCCAATAGAAGCTGTTTCTTAGTGAACACAGGGTCATTTGTCTTCACCAATCAAGCTGAAACTGCCCTGAGACTCACCACTGGGCTGGGCTCCTGAGGAACACCATACACACTTTAGATAAATGGACAGTGTTGATCTTTCCATTCTGCTCTACTTCCTAGAGAAAGATGTGTTTCTCTAATTAGTTAACAACCTTCAGTTTTGCCCTGGGCTGAATGTCTTCCAAGAAGAGAGATTTGAAGTTCTAAAATTTGTGGATTGTGACCAACCAGGAGGATTGGGTTCCATGAAAGAGAAACTGTTCTTAAGCTTATGTTTGATGTTATTAATATTTATCTGTTTGTTAATCTGATATCCCACTTCTTTTTTTCAAGGAATACTACATTGAAAGAAATGCTATTTTGGAAGAATATGAATGAGGGTTTAGCCACACAAAGCACATAAACCTGTTTATGGACTTCTGTTTCAGCTTTTGCAAAAGGCCTCATCTCTAGTTGCAATTTATAATTCTGTAAGCTGATGGACAACACCATAAGAATGCCTGCAGAGCAGCAAAACCTCATGTAAGTAGATCCAATATTGGCTCTGAAGGCATTGCAAGGCAGCCCGATTGTGGCTGCTATTGTACACCAGCCCGTGTGCTTTATTTCTCCTGAGGAACAAAATGACCTCTGAAGCTCTCGGTATCATTTGCCTTAGAATATGACTCAAAACATAATTTGAGAAAGAGTCATGTAATGATCTTTGAATGAAGTTATTTGTACTCTCATATTGGCCAGAGACTCATTAGCAAAAGGACCAACTTAACATCATTGGTCTTGACCAGTAATTCTTAACATATGTCTTTTTCATGACTCTACCCAGCTAATTACCACATTATGGAATATTAACATGACTGTGTACCACATCTCTGTGTGTTTAATGTATGTCTATCTGTGCTTTATAAATGTCGTAAGTCCTGTTGCTTCGAAAAATGAATTGTCACCCACTTGGCATTGATGTCACATTATTGACACATCAATCAATAACGGCTCATCATCTTCACTTACCTATCTTCTGAAGACAGTCAGGCAACACTACAGCAAGGAAGACTAGCAGAGGCACTGTAGCATCTAGCAGTGTCTCCCGAGCTCACCTCAGGGGTCACTTCTTCAAGGGTTACTCACTTTCCACTTATAAACACTGTTGATGATATATTAAGCATCAATTCTAAATAAGTGCTGGGCATATATTGAGGAGACAAGTTAATTCATCAGTTCTACAAACAGATTGACCAAAGCATTCTCAGACAAGACCTGGGCAGTAGTTTGGTGACATAATTCTAGGTTTTTCTTGTCTCATCTCCTTTTGTGAATGTGGCACAATGTGTAGGGAATAGACTGGGTCAAAGGCAAACCTGGATTAATGCAAGGATACTTCAGTGTTGATTGAGCCTTAAAGGAGACAGAGTGCATTACTGTATTCCTTGTCATTGTCTTATGTTTAGATCAGAATAAGGAGACATGATGATTTAAGTGATTAAGGAAGGGTAGGTTTTCAAGCCCATCATTTTCTTTGCTATTTCCTGAAGTAGTTGAGTCAAAATTGAGAATGAAATAAATGAACAAATACTGCTAACATCATTGAATAGATTGCTACCATGAAGATCAATGTAGCACATATAACAATACTTCATTTTTGCATGTGTGTAATGTACTTTTATGTGGGCATGCATGTTCACATATGTATAGCTGCACTTGTGTGAGTTATCAATATATGTGTTTGGAAGCCAGGGGCAGATAACAGGTATTTTCTTTGAGTGATTTCTACTTTAGTTTCTGAGTCAGGTTTTTTCACTTGAACCCAGAGCTCACTAATTCAATTAATCTAGGTAGAAAGGTTATCCCAAGTCTCCCTTGTCTCTGCCTACTGAGAAATATCTGCGATTAAAGGTGGGCCACCTTTCCCGACCAGCATTTGCATGTGTGCTGGGGATCCAAATTCCAGTAGACAACTGGTGTGGCAAGTTCTTTGACTGCCTGAGCCTTTTGCAAACCTTCCGCAACATTCATTCTTAAGTCAGCCTTTGCTTTTGACCTTTATATTTGTTTAGTAATTTTACTTATTTTCTTATGCAACATACATAGAAATCTATGGCATTTCAAAAGAAGGAAGTATTAAGCTATCTCTCCCAAGAGCCATGTTCTATTACTGTCTCCTTCCTAATCCAAAGATCTCCTTTCCTCATTTGTTTTACAACACCTTATATTCTATTTTACTTTCAGTGCTTTTGAATGAACTGAATTTCTGATGATCAGTTTTTAAATTAACAAACATGACTAGTATTTGTGGAGTTTGTACAATGGAGGATAGCTTCACATATAACTCCTTTCTATTTTGTGGTAGGGACAGTTTGCAAAGTGGAATTAGAGGGGAAAATGCAGTCTGGGCTATGAACCTTCAAGGAAGGTGAGAGAGAAAATCAAAATACAACCCATTGAAATAGCTGAAAAAAAAAAAGAAACACATAAGGAACACAGCTGATCTCCCTTGCATGGTATGGGATCGTAGCTTAGTGATGTGTACCCACATGGACTCTGCTTGTTCTGCAGTGAATGCCTGGTCACTGCACCATGGCATTCAGCACTGCCAAGTTGGACAGGTGAGCCCTGCCAGCACTGTGGTTTACGGCTGCCTTCTTTGAGGCAAGCACAGATGGATACAGTGGTCTGCACACACCTCACCCTTCTCTGATTTCTGGAAGTCAGTGCTTCTGTATAATAAATTTTTTCTCAGATCTTAATACCTTTTTGTGCCTTTTCCCCTAAAGCAGCACAGAAGGTTCTTTGCAGCTTTGGGTATATTTGAATATTAAAGACAATTTGATCAGGCACTGGCAATGTTCCCCACTGCTCTGCTGCTGGAGAAGTAATAGCATTCATGGTGTGGAGAGTCTATCTTCAAAACCTGTATATTCCCTGAGAGGGAATAGACTGGAATTTTCGATTCTGTATTATAAGAGATTTACTTTGTCTTGAATCTGCAGACATTCATCACCATATGCAGAAGCTTGAAAAGTAATCATATTCAAAAGACAGGGAGCACTCCACATCCCATTGCTTAGAAAAGATTAGAATGACGACTTACAGGCTTACTGGTATATGCAGACATAACGGAGATCAGATGGCAAGCATTCCCCAAACCATTTACCACAGTTCTATATATACTTATCCCAAATGTGAAACATAAAAGCCTTTGCCTCAGAGCCTGAAACATCACTGACGTCATTCTTCGCACCAAGTTCTAATCCTTCCC
This sequence comes from Zapus hudsonius, assembly GCA_004024765.1. Lineage (NCBI taxonomy): Eukaryota > Metazoa > Chordata > Mammalia > Rodentia > Dipodidae > Zapus > Zapus hudsonius. Next base: position 17,758 of record PVHP010012893.1, read on the forward strand.
AGTCTCTCTTCAGGCATGCTGAATGAGTATGATTTTGTCTTCATGAAAACTCATAAGACAATGTTCATCATTCTATTGATTGCCTGTGCAGTGTAGTCATGGCTCTCTGCTACAGGTTATGCAATCTCAGAAGTTCCTGACTCAGAATCTTCTATATAGGCATTGGTGGGATCATGACTTATGCCACAGAAGAGAATTCCAGGATGAATCAACATAAACCAAAGTTGGAGTTAGCTAAGAAAAGGACAGTCCACACTCAGATTTGGAGTGAGAGCATTAGATGCAGTTAATTAACAAGAGCAATACAATTTTTTTCCTTTGATAGTTTTGCCCTTTAAAGTGTTTAATTCATGACCACGTTGGAAGATTAAGCAAATTTTAAAACTTTAGTAAAAAATGGTTTACTGATTACTTTTCAATTCCATTTTTTACATGAAATTATAAGGCAACCAGTAAGATGCAATCCTCCTGTGGTTTACAGATGGCAGAGAATGACTCAAGGGTCCCAGAAGCTAGCGATGTGGTTTTGAAGCATGGTTCATTTCATTTTTTAAAAATAGCCGTGATGACTTATCTCTCAGGAATTGGTCTATGCACTCTGCAGGCAGGCCTCCCAGTGGTTTTATTTTGTGGATGGAGTTGAAATTCAAGAATTTCTAGGTATGGAGGTGGAGAACAGACTTTCTTTGTCATGTTTCTTTAATTGTATTTTTTGTCTTTCTATCTTGCCTCATTTTCTGCCAACTTATGTATACTTCTGTTGCTCAAAATTTATTAATGTTTAGCCTAGTTAATCTTTACTGGTACTTATAAACTCTATCACACATTTTGCTCTGGGACAAGTCAGTCAGTTCTTTTTTTTTCTTTTTTCATGCCCAATTTTGAGATGTGGAAATCACTTTCACACAAATGCATTTTGTATTCAAGAATCAGTGTTTCAGGCAAAGGTTTCAATTAAAGGGTTATCAGAAACTCAGAAATCTTTCTGTTATCCTGTCCAGAATTATGTTCTCTATCCTAGCAGCTCATGTAAATTTATGTGCAATGATTTTGAATTACATCAGTGTTCTATCATGAGCAATATATTGCATTTCTTGTGACTTGCCTTGCTCAGTATTTCATTCATACCTTCTACTCATATTGTTAATACCAGTTGCTTATTCCCTTTTAGTTCTCTAACGTTGCATTTTAAGAAATAACCATTTAGTAGCTCTACTGTGTTGGGGACTTTGACTCACTTCCAGATTTGAGGAATGATGAAGAATGCTGTGATGGCCATTTTTCCTCTTATATCTTCATAACCACCACGTAAATACTTCTCTGAGTTCATCCACAGCCCCTGAATGTTTGGCTGTAGTTCTCACCAGTGTCTCCTGAAGGCTCATGGTCATTGTTCAGAGCTGCTCTGGAAGCCCAGTTCCCATTTGCTCAGTGATGAGGTCATCATGGAGAGTGCAATCAAATCTACTGATCAAAATGTTAATAACAAAACAAGGGAATGCCATTTGAGTTTGGTGTTACATGCATATCCATTTTTAATGTAGGTAGCATAAAACTTTTTAATGTAATATAATAAAAATTCTGCTTATTTGCATTTAGTTCATTACCATTTTCTCATTTGGTTGAAGTGTAAAAGAACATTGACTCAAACAGAAATGTACTTAAATAATTAATGAAGTTGGCAAAAGTTCAACATACATGGAAATATCATTAAGGTCTTCAAATAGTTTAATAGGGAAAGTAGGGCTGGAGAGATGGCTCAGCAGTTAAGGCACTTGCTTCCAGTGCCTAAGGCCCTGGGTTCAATTCCCCAGGACCCACATAAGCCAGACCCACAAGGTGGTAGCCCTGGTGTGTTCTCTCTCTCTCTCTCTCTCTCTCTCTCTCTCTCTCTCTCTCTCTCTCTCTGCTAGAAAATGAATAAATAAAAATTTTAAAAAAAATAGGGAAAGTAGGTTTGAGTAAATGCAAACATGAAGTGAGAGAACTAACACAAAAGATCAGATTGACAAGTTGGGTGAGCAAGAATCTGACACTTTATCCAGTACCAAGCTGTGCAAATAAGTTCTAGAATACAAGTGCATGTAAAACAGAAGACTCAAGAGAGATCTAGCTATGTTCTTCCTTGTCATCTTAGGAGTAACTTTGGCTTTCATTCAGATAACAACGTTTCTATGTAATATTGGCTGCAAATACTATTTGCATGTATATCAAGGTAACTGTCATTTGTATGTTTACAAGCAGATAGAGTCAGTCACATTCTCTTCACTACCCAGAGCTCAAACCTAAAAATGAAAAAAAATGATTGGTCAGTTATAGACCAATCATCCATCTCTCTGACTTACCTGGTGGAAATTAAAAAGGTCACTAAAACAAAGCCCAGTCTCTTCTTCCACATGGCATCCTAGAAGGAGGACTTTCATTTTCCAGGTTTCATTTTCAGGGCTGAGGTGAAGGGGACTCAAGATCTCCCCACATGAACTTTTTTTTTTTCATGATGGGAGCCCTCTGTTATCTTTTCTTTTCCTGCCTGTTTAGTTCAGCAGCATAGATTTTGGCTGAAACCTCTCCCGTGTCTTCTGCATACACTGGTGGCTGGAGAACTCTGTAACTCCCCATTTTCCTTTAAATAAAGTCTCTCACTATACCTTAAACCCTGATTGTCTATGATTCTAATTCTTTAACTTTGTAGACAAGATTTTGGGAACTATTTAAATTTTGAGGTGCATTAGAATTTTTGCTGGGCATTATCTAAACTCTAATCCCCTGCTCACCCTGCTACAAGGTGACCAACCATGAAACAGTTGGATGTTTCCCTGATGGGACACCAAGAGCTTCTACCACCTGTGGACTCTGGCTAGAGTTCTGTGCCTCTGCCTTTAAGCAATGGCCTAAGGGAAAGACTTAAGTGTCTCTCCTTCCCCTCCACCACTGTTTTCTCTTGAGACCAGCCTGCTGCCATTTATTCAATTTCTTTTCAAAGCTGCTTTTTGCTACCTGCATTTATCTATGACAACTAAAGCCCAAATCCTGCTACCCCTACAAATATGCCCCATGGTTTGATGTGCACTCTGAATTCTGAAAGTTATCTTCTCCTGGGTGTCTGAAGTTTCAGGGTCAGTTCTGTATCATCTGAAGCACTGGCAACCAAAGACAGAAAAGCATCATGGAAATACTCTGAGAATCGACAGAGAAAGTCCAAAACATTGTTGTTTTAGCACACAAAACATCACAGGAAATGAACTTTCTAAACTGCATAAATTTTGGTGCTTAATAATATTTATTCATTTTAGAGAAAAAAATCCTGTGTTCTTACAAAGTAAAAGGATAATATTCACTTACCTATTTTTCCATTTCATAAAATTAATAAATAAAGGAAATTCAATGCTGGACATGTTAGTGCAAGCCTGGTCCCAGCTTTTAGAAGGAGTTGGAGGCAGGATGATCAGAATTTCAAGAGGCCTTGTGACAAAAAAGGAAAAAAATAAAATAGGTAAGAAGAAATTCCAGTAGTAGAGAATATGATAAATTACTCTTTATTTAATCTTAGTGAAACATGAAAAAGAAACAAAAAATAGAAATTAAGACGCAAATTTAATTGTTGCTGAAACATCAGTACAGATTTTGATATTGCTTTAGATGATCATACCTTATTATTTAGAGATAATAGAAACTTGCCAAAATGCCTTAGAGTCCTCAACATTTTGATTATTAAATGCAAAATATTTTTTTGAAATTTTAAACAAAATGTGACTCTTACTAAAAACATGAAACAGAAAATCATCTTAGGGAACTTGGGTTTTAGGGTCTGAAAAAAAAAAGACAAGGTGCTATATTAAGAGTGGTCAGGTTGAAAAAACAAGGACTCTAAGAACTTAACTATGTATTTTATAAAACATTTATAAAACGAAGAAGTACAGGATCAACAAACTGTTATTACTTCATTAAGAGTTGTCTGTTTCTCATTAGGCTATATATGGTTGCAGCTCTATGGAGAAATAGAAAACACAGAAAACAAAAATAGACATATCTCCCACATCAGATGACATATATAATTAAACAGATGAATTTAGTGGTAAAGTGGCATTAGTGCCATGGTTGCAAGACAAATCCTCTGGAGTAGCAGTGTCATAAGCTGGGAATGTGTTTTCCTAGCAGAAACTCCAAGGTCAGATTCTTTCTGCTTGATTACATAGAGAGGGACAGACAGAGAAGTGTAGGTCAGAAAGATGATGTACAAACTGTACTTTCTTTCAGAGAATAACCCATTTCCTGAAAACTTCACAAAACAAGAATAATGTAGAGTAGCTGAGCAAGAAATTCTAAAGATCAACTCTTTCCTGGAAGCAATAAGAACACTAGTAAAAAATGCAAAAAAAATTAAAATGATCTAAAGTTTTCAACATTCATAAAGGTGATTGACTGGCAGCAAAATTAAACTCCACCTTTAGACTTCCTTTCACTCACTAAAAATCATGTTTTTTCAAAGCCCCCAATCCTCCAATTTTAAAAATGTTATGGTGCTGGGGCTTGAATGTAGGGTTTTAAGTATACTGTCTGCCGCTGAGCTTACTCCCAATTTCAACAACTCAATATTCCAAGTATATGTGTTCTCTTTTAAGCACACATGTGTTCTTCCTGTGGCCAAATCCTTCCTAAGTTATCTTTGTATCATAAATTTAAGTATGACCATAGGAGCTCATAAATAACAAAGAAAATCCCCAAAGAGCCCTACGTCAACTGTCTGGTGAAGGGATCCTGCTAATAGGAGGTAGTGGGACCTTTAAGAAGTGGAGACTAATGGAAGGTCCTTAGGTCAATGAGCATTATCTCACAGATGATTAAGGGACTTGGCTTATTGCTCCTTTTCTTTCCTGTTGTCTGGTCAGGAAGTAAGAAGTTTCATTCTATCCTACACAGTTCTCATGCTCCTCTGCCTTCCTAGAGACCCAAAGCAATGGATATGAGGGATGTGGATTAGAGGCTTCAAAAAAGAAAAAAAAGCAACCCTTTTTTATTTATGGGAAATATATCCAGTGTTTTTAATCTCCTTATTCATGAGTCTTGATAAAAATAAAAAATGTTTTTATTATGTAATAGCATCCAATACATTCAGAGTCCTCTACACAGATGAGGGCTCTATTGAAGAAATCTCTCCATCACTAGCTGACCAATAAGATAACCAGAAATTTAACTCATTAGATGTGTAGAAGAAAAAATAAAAATGTGACTGAATCAACTTTAGGAAATACCAAACAGAGCAAAGAACAGAAAAAGGGCGGATACACCAATTCCAATTGGAACAACTTGATTTATAGAAATGACACATTACAATACTTAGATTATTCAGTTTCCTAAATGTCAGTACTAAGAAAACATGTTAATAGATGCAAAAAAGGCACTTGATATAGGTCAACAAGACTTCATGATGCAAATCCTAGAGAAACTTTGAAAAACGAAACAAAACAAAAATAATATAAAAATGGTGAATACATAAGACACAAATCAATATATCTAAATTCTGGAATAAGACAAATGTGTTCATTCTTTCTACTTTTATTCAATATTATGCTAGAAGCCTTAGCTAGAGCTAAATTATGACAAGCAAAAGAAGTAAATGTGATCTAAGGAAGGAAGGCACAAGACAAATTATCCCCATTTTTATATGACATTATTCTACAGATAAGTTTCCCTACAGACTCTACAAGAAAGCTCTTAGATCTGATAAATAATGTCATCCAAGTTGAAGAATACAAAATCAACACACAAAAATTGGTATCCTTTATTTATATCAAGATTGTACTTTCTGAGGAGGAAATTAGGAAAAAAATATGCTATTTACAGTAACTTTCAAAAAAAAAAAAACTTGAGAAATCAACCTAACCAAGATAGTGAAAAACCTCTTTATAATCAAAAATTCAAAACACTGAAAAAATTGAAAGAAGACATTATTAGATGATAGAAAAACCTACATGCTCCTGGATTACCCCAAATATTAATATTGTGAAAATACATATAATAATTTTCTACAGAACAATATCTTTTCCATGAAAATTTCATCAATATTTTTCACAGAACTACAAAAGAATTCTAAAAATTATAAGGAAACACAGAGGAGGTTAAAAAGACAAAGAAATTTTATGTAGAATAAGCAATGGTGAAGCTATCATAAAATCTAACCACTAATTATTCTCTAAGCCATAGGTACAAGGTCAGAATGGAACTGTCAAAGAACCAGAAATATAGGCAAATGGAACAGAATGAAAGACCTAGGAATATTCCATGCTACAGCCATCTAACTTTTGATCCTGTAAGAAACAAGCTGGTCAATGAATGGTGTGGGGATAAATGAGGGATCCACATGAACAAGAAAGAAATTACATTGCTTCTCTCACCCTGAACAAAACCCCATTAAAATAGTTAAAATACCTTAATGAAATTGAATTTCGTGCATGGTGAGAGAAGTAGAACAAGTTTCATTTTTTTTACATATATTTAGCCAATTTGTCCAGCTCTGTTTGTTGAAGATGCTAACTTTTCACCAGTTGACATTGTTGGCATCTATGTCTAATATCAAGTTACTATGGTTGCTCAAGCTCAGGGATGTCAAGCCTCTTCTCCTGCCATGGCTCACTCTGCAATCATGGATCTTCTTCTTGAGTCTATAAGCCAAAATAAACAACTCTCTTTCTATCCACTGCTTTTGGTCTAGTTATTTCTGCCAGCAATACAAAGATAACTATAGCAGATATCATGGACCTTTGAATTTAATTTTACTTCCAATTAATCTATTTTATGTGCGACATTCTTTTAGTAAACTTAATAGCAGTAACTCATTTTTGATCCTTAACATAATTCTCACCATGCGACTGAATCATTTATTAATTATTGCTGGCTGAGATTGACAAAATACATGAAGACTACTGCTTCTATGAAGGAACCCTTCAGTGTATTAAAGTCACATATCTGAGACAAGGCTTTCCCATCATATTAACTTTGGCAATAACTACAAAATTACTTTGCACGGTTTTTCTATGATGAATGATATAAGGAACAAATTTTATTTATGAAGCTTTATTGAATATTCTGGATGATTGACACAGTCAGTTCTGAGTGCATTTGGAGGCACGGAGTATCTAAATTCATTTACAATCTGACTATCATTTTAAAATACTTTATAATTCCCTAAAAGGAACCCTTAAATGTGAAGTGTCACTTTCTGATTTCACTGTTTGAGATTACTAGATCTACTTGAAAATTCATTATTAAAAAGAAATGGTTTTATTAGAATATTATGAATTAGAATTCATTATGATGTTTCCTTTTCCTTTTCCTCTTCCCATTCCCCTTTCCCTCAAGTCACCCACCAACAAAGCCTGCTTACTGTTTTCATACTGCATCATATTTCCTTTTTTCTTTTGCCCTGTCTCATCATCTGTTCCTCCTCCTGCTTGCTCTCCTATCTTGAATCAGAGCCATTATAGAGCTGTCTTTCTTCCCTTTATTTACATACATAAATACCAACATACATATACCCATTAAATGTTGAGATACACACATGAGTAGAACATGTGATTTTTGTCTTTCTCAGCCATAATTTCAGAAATAAACTTAATACAAGATTTAGCACTGGAGAGTTTGATCCTAATCTTGTCAATTCTCGTCTATTTTTTTGCATTTCTGTAATATCTGTTTCAATTTCTCAAGCATAATACCTTTAAAACTATACATTACCCTGTTTAGCTACATATGGTAAATTTAGGACACATAGTTGTTTGAATGTGTAAGTATAAAGATATATGTTTAAAGATACATTAAAGCTGGCGATATCTTTCAATTGGACGTGGTTTTGCCTCACATGGAGAAAGCCCCAAGTTTGATCCGCTGAACCACTTAAACAAGGCTTAGCAGTACATGCTTGTTTTCTATGTATTTGGCCAGTGGAAGCAGGAGGATGAGAATTTTTTTTGTCAGCCTTGGATATATGAGATCCTGTTTAGAAAAATAAAAATAAACAAAATTAATATCAAAATGAAAATTTAATCATAATAGCATATTGTGAAATATTTTAAGTGTAAAATAAATATTTATATTAACATTTCTGTATCCTTAAGTAGTGTCTACCAGAGACTGGTAAAGATTGGGGTGGGCCTGGAAAATAAATTCTACATCATTGTTTGATAGGTGGACTAATGCTGATATTCTAACGCACAACAGACTAAGTATAATTAATGGTGATGTATTACATCTCTCTGAGTTCTTAGAAGAGAAGAATTTGATTTTTTTTTCATAGAGAAATGGTACAATCCTAAAATGATGGGCATGCTGATTACCCTGATTTTATCACTGCCTGATGTATCCATGAATCAAAACATCACAGTATGAAAGTATGAAAACATACAATGTGTTAATGAAAAGATATGTCCCTAGTTTAGAAAAATGCATATGAATTTTAAATATTTATTTTTGTCCTTCACATTTCATTCATTCTCATACATTTGTAGAACAGTAGAATCTAGAAAAATTTTTTTCTAATTATCAGGTAGAATGACCGTTGTTTTCTCACTGTGATAGTGATATGTTTCTTACTTTTACTTAAATTCTATTAACTTTAATTTTTCTAAGACTAAACTGCTTTGGAAATTACACCATGGAAAAAGTGTAAGTATTGTATGGCTGCAACATTTTTATTTTCCAGATAACTTGCTTCCCATTACAAGCTCCAGCTCCCACCTTGTACATGTGGTATTTACAAAGTCAGCCACGGATGGAGATGTCCAGTTAGCCACTCTTACTTCTGGCTTGGACTCCTGTAATTCTGCTCAATCCTGAAGAAGCTAAGATAGAAATCTCTTATGTTTATACCTTGACACTAAAATGTTTTAATAAATGAAGCTGCCATTTATAGTATCTAGTTTACATGAATCATGTATGTAAGCTAGATTAACCATGAGAAAAGGTAAGAGTACAGTTTCAATAATCATCTAGCATTGTATTTTGGTGGGTTCTGGTTACTTTGTACAAGGGACAATACAAAAGCAAACATGAGTTTGCAAGTAGAAAGAATAAAAATAAACTAGAAAAAGAACAAGAATTTAGGGTCTTTACAAATGGGGAAGGTTAATAACTGTAGCACCTGAAGTAATGCCAGATGATTCAGAAATCCCTGTGAGATGTCCAAATGATTATGGCGAGAGATAAAACTGAAGGAATGAATGTCTGCGTCTTGCTGGGATTACCATCACAGATGTAGGCCTAGACATGAGTATTATTCCTGGCAAAATGAATTTCAAGATGTCCCCATTAAGTTCTGAGAAGCAGTGGTAGTGAAGGAAGAAAGGGAAATGACAGAGTCTGACAACTGTGAATTACTTGTGCATGAGAAATTGACCAGAAGCAAGAGATGAAAAAAAAATGTGGTAGGTTTTGACAAATGTAACTTAAATAAAAAGGAATTTAAAAAGTTAAAAAAGAAAAAAAAGAATCAAAACAAAATGCTTTGATCCCTAGCAATAGCCTGTGGGTCCATTATTTATATTTGAAAATGACTTGTGAACATGGTGGAACGCTCAGATGAGACACATGCTTTTCTTCTGTGTTTGAGTGTCGTCAGGAAGGATTAAAGAAAAGGAGAGATAATCAAAAAGAATACTTGTAAGTTTATTTTGCTTTATGTTATGCTATTTCAGTGTGTGTGTGTGTGTGTGTGTGTGTGTGTGTGTGTGTGTGTGTGTGTGTGTGTGCTCATGTGTGAGGGCACATGTGAAGGGTCGGTGCTCTCCTGTCCACTGCATTTGAGACAGGGTTTCTGGCTCTGTGTTATGTTCTTTGCTGGACTTGGCACAAGCTTAGGAAATGCTCATGTCTCCACCTCCTACAAGAACATTCCTGTCCGCATGCTGGCATTACAAAAGCCCACCATGGTTTCTGGATTTTCCACTGAGTCTGCACATTGAACATGAAGTCAGGGACTCCAGCTTTATCCACTGAACCATCTCCTCATTCTCAAAAGAAAGGAAAGTTTAGGACAGATCTCTTAAATAGAAAAAAAAACTTGGTATAATTAGCTTTATTTACAAAATAAGGTGACCCGCAAATGATTTAATGTGAATTTCAGAAATACAGTCCTTTTTAAAGTTAATATCTTTATTATGAATAATTATATACACTGTATGAGCAAATCTTGTGATGGTGCCCCCATTTCCCTCCTCTCTGTTCCCTACCCACTGGGGTCCCTCCTCGGTGTGCATACTGGATCTGTCCTTTGGGTAGGGAGTTATGAATTGCACCAGAAGTAGCCATTTTTTCCTTTCCCCAAGCTGAGAGGGTCTTCCGTTTTTTCCTCTATTCTTTTCTCAGGCCTAGGTTTGGATGAATGACTTTCAAAAGCCTTTTGTTTTCCTTTGTTGTTTTGTTTATTACTTTATCCAAAGGATGGAGAGAAAACCCATTTGCCTTGCTGTTACCTTCTGATCATACACTAGTCTGTAAATTTTGAGCAGGAAAAAAAATATTAATTAGTTTGGTAATATCTTTCTCTGAGGATGAGTTTTCTGGAAGTTTAAATGAATGTCCACAAATTCTTTCATCTTCCTTCAAAAGCGAAAGTTCCTTCTGTTCTTTTTGAGTGCTGACCAGACTTAATGATTTGCCCCTACTGAATAGATTTTGCTGGCTAGGTGGTGTTTAAAATGATGTTAATTCCAGCAATCAGGAGGCAAAGATAGGAGGACCTCTAGGAGTATCTCATGAGTTTGAGGCCACTCTGAGGTTATATAGTGAATCTCAGGTCAGCCTGGGCTAGAGCCAGAGCCTACCTTAAAAAAATGAGAATGCACCTTCCTATTAGCTGTCTGCTAACTACTTTAGTAAGAACACATATGCCTTGTCATGAGAGCATATGTGCAAACCCTGTTTGCCAAAGAATGGAGGCTTCCTGCTAACACCCACATGTACATGCCATGCTGGAGAAAGAGCTATCTCAGTCAAGTATTAAGGTGAAAAATTTCCACATTCCCATTGGAAAGTTGAGCCAGAACCTTCCATAAAACCATTCTGAATTCCCGATCCCCAGACCCTGTGTGAGATTATAAAGGTTTATTGTTTTACACTTTGAGGCTTTAAGGTAACAAGTTACATGTGCTGTTTGGAGAGAAAGGGGAAAAACGTTCATCTGAGAAAGAAATGTACTGACCACTGCATCTCTGTCTACTGAGTCTTCCTCCTTCCACATCTCTTCTGTGGTTCTGCCATAGTTTGGAATCAGCAACCAGAGTGTGGATTCTGACACAAGTCCTCAAGCTCTCCTCTAAGGATTTGGGGACTTTGCAATGCCAAGATGGCCTAACTGTGGATACTGCTGCTGTCTGGGTCATTGAGAGGGAGCCTCACCTGTGCCTGCTGGGAACAGGCAAGCTTGTATGCTAGCCCGTTGTCTGGAACAGTCCTTCATCCATATCCAATATTTACTAGTTTTCAGGTGAAATTATGTGGTTGGCAGGAAACAGAATGTGTGGTGACTCGTTGATATGGTTGATGTTCAGCAAACCTTGGAGACTTCTGCATTGCATCCACGGCTCCTTATCCCCATTGACTTCAGGCTTTTAGCTGTGAAAGGGAAAGGGGGAGAATGCTCACTGCACAGAACTGCTGCAGCCGTGATTGTCTCCGCCTTGGGGAAGTGGTGTTTTGCCTATATAAAAGCGGAGGGCAGGTTAATGGCCTCAGAGTCATTCTTTGCACAGTAAATGCAGGGTTAGAATTCCAGGACCCTTGGCCTCTGTCTCCCTCATAGACCTCTTTTCTCCTTTCCTGGCTCTGAGCTTTCCTGGAGGAGGTCCAAGTTGGCCAGACTATGGCACAGGTCAAGTCCCAGGTACCTAAAACTCATTTCCCCATTGGTGACACACAGTAGGCATGACCACAAAGCAGAGCACCGAGCCAGCCACAAGGCCTCCAGGTGGTTCCTCCAGCTCCACAAGTGAAGAGTAAGGTCAGTAAGAGTAGGCCAGTGGGACAAATGGTGCTTTTGAAAGCTGAAAATGCTTGACACCTCTTTTTCCAGAATGAAAACAGGCAGAAACTCCTAGGTCTACCCACAGAAGCAGAAGTACCTGTGGATCAACATAGGAATTTGACCACAAGGCATTATCCATGTGGAAAGCTGTGTAACTAGTATTGGTGTTTGCTCCATCCACTTAGACAATATTAACATGAAATATCATCACCTATAATACAAACAAACATCAAATTCCAAATGGATTTGAACTACACTAGATTTTTTAAAATAAGATGGTTATTTATATAATTCTTATTTACTACATTTAAAGTAAATAATTCAAAATACTTATGGGATAAATTTGTGACATTTTAGTATATATATATATATATATATATATATATATATATCGAGTGTGAATGGTATATAGGTGCAATGAGGGTGAAATGAATTATTCAGTCATAAGAAAAAATAGAATGTCATTATCAGCAACCTGCATGGGACAAGAGTACAATTTGTGCTGTAAGACAGGCACCTAAAGACACCAACACCAGATGACCTGAGACCATTATTGTGACCATTACAGATGACAAGGGAGCAGAAGCCAGGAGGGGATGAAAGAAGGAAGACTTATTTCTCATGTTCTTTCTATTGTATGCACATGAACAAAAACAGGGCTATATTATGAGAAAATTTGCAATCTATACCATGTCCACAGACTCTTTTGCACACACTCAGAGCTTCCTGCTGTGTGACCACATGCAGATTTTCACTAAGCCAGGACCTGAGCACCAGTATCACTGATTTTAGCACCAAGAACTGACTTCCACTCTTCAGGAGTCTGAATGTAAAGTGAGTGTCCTTCTTATAAACTGGCCAGAGAGGCAAAAAGCCCAGCCAATGTCCAGGTGCTGGGTGAGCTCCAGACCTGCCCTGCTGGGCATCAGTCCTTACCAGAGAGATGAAGCCACTGTACTGAGTGCAAAAAGCCATTAAGGTTTCCTTTGTGGCATTCTTTCGTTTTTTCTAAGAGCGTGAACGTACTTGAAATAATATTTTCAGTGTTCTCATGGTTACAAATTCCATTCAGAGACATCTGTCTAATCTAAATATTAAGAAAAGTAATTTATGAATTTATGCAGACTGTTTGGGTATGTGATAAGACTTGGGATGCAATGAAAAGTAGAGTGAAGCAATGAATTAGGCCACAGATTTTTTTTTCTGAAACAATTTATAAAAATAAATGGAAATCAAAATCAATGGTGAAAATATGCTGTATGATATTATAATCCAGAAAAAACAGACAAGAAGCCTTCCAAGAAAAATAAACTTCAGGTATTGTTCAGGGACAATATAATGAAAACCATAAATTCTCATGATAAGAGTACATAATATTTATCTTTCTTCTCTTTGAGTAATTTTGTCGCCTTCTTTATTGGTTTCCATTACCAACCCAGGAAGCAACACAAGAGAGGTTTAAGGCCTCACAGGTAACCTGTGGAGCTGCTGAGAGATTTGATATCTCATGTCACTATTTTCCCAAAACCCAGTCTGTCAAGAACAAGTGCCTTGTTAGAAATTATCACAATTACAGTTGAGCAAGCTGTGTGAGCGTCTCCTATGTGGGCTTGCCCGGCCTGGAAGAGAAACCCACTGCAGAACAAAGGAAGCATGCTGCTCTCTGCCAGAACACAGTCCTTTGTAACTACCTAGATCAATCATTACTGTTACTAGAGAGCAGGTCCTGCAATTAGCATCAGTTGACATAGTGCTGTATGCATATGAGGACATGAATGCATACAGCAAAAGGCAACTGCCTTCTCCCTTTCTTTGATTTTCACTACAAATCCCACTCACACAGAGCTCCTGAGAGACAGCTCTTTTCTGCAGCCCCTCATTGTTCTTTGCATAGCAGATGTCTCCAATACACGGGATTGCTTGTGGAGAGCTCAGATGGATTGTGGTCATTAGTCATAGTCTGTATGTGGAACTCTTAATCTTCTTGAAAGTATTTGGAGATCAAGTCCAAGAAATGGTCTTTGTAGTACTTGGGTCTTTATAGAGAAGCAGAAGCACTTGACCTCTATGTCCTTGAGGAGGCTATTGGATATTTGACTCCCCTGGAGTGAACCATTAATCATGGCAGTGATTCCAATGCAGAGAGCGTGCTGCTTTGTCTGAGGGAGCCGTTGTAAGCAGGAAGCAGGGATGTGCCTCAGTTTCTACTTTTTCCGATCCCACTGACCCCTGGAAGCTGTTCTCTTCAAGGGCATGGCCATGCCTTTAGTCTTTACTTCTGGATAGAGTTGGTGTACAGAGGGTGTACTGAGGTTCTGTACTGAGGGGACCTTTAGTCCTATCCAAAACAGCCAAGCGCCTCCAATCTCCTGAGCTTTTATTAATGACCATTTATCATCAGTTTATTTATTGAGCCCTGAACTGCACCATCACACTTAATCACAGTGACTCTATGGCAGGACACTCTTGATTTGCGTCATACTGACCAAGAATTCACAGTATTCTCATCCAGGAATACAAGCCCAGAATCACCAGTTTCCCTACAATGACCCATTTTTCTTCTCTTTGACATTGGGTTATGGATGGATCAATATTGACAGTTTATGTTAAACCTTCACCATCCTGAGCTTTTCCTTATAGAGGAACATGACACCTACTCAGGCTTTTCAAGTGTCAGGCAGAAGTGTTTTTGTCTTCAGCTCTCTGCTTTTTCCCCAGTGGCTTTAGACATTAGACATTCAAATACCAGATGGCCTAAGAAAGAGTGTTTGCTAACTACACTAATTATCATTAGAGCTCTCTGATGATAACCTGTGCTGCAGGCCATATTCAAGTCTAAAACACCCAATTCAGGAGGAGTGCCACTTTTCTCAAGTTTGCTGGAACATTGCAATATGGTGCAGAATGGCCTTAATGAACCTGAGTCTTTACTTCGTAGCTCTGTAATAATCAAGTACGCACATAATTAACTTCAATCCAGTTCCATCTCTGCAACTGTCAATAGAAAAATGCCTTCTTCCTGAGCCTGATATAGTATCACATAAACAAGGTTGGATTGTTGTTGGCTAAAACACACACTTGACAAAGTGGCTTTTGCTTCAGTTCTTCTTTTTTTCTCCTAGAGAACAGATCACAAAGGAATCAGAAGCCTTTGCCAGCAATTTTATCTGTGACATTGCTAATCATGGATAGTTCCTTACCAGCAAAAAGGGGAATTACCTGAGGTATTTAAGAAGTTTCAAACATTCTCATATCACTAAGCGAGAGATACCAACTTCAGGATGACACCTGTATAGCAGGTATAAGCAAGTGAATAACTCTTAACAAAGTGCCCAGGGCACTTTGTTCCCCACAAGTTTCTAGTGTGTTAGAGTGGTGAACTTAGTTATGCATAGCAAGATTCCCCATCCAAACAGCAACTTGCATTTTACAGTGTTTTAGTGTGTGCAGAACAATGTAATTTAGTTTAGTTTAGTATAAGTAAAGTTCTCTTACTGAAAGTAGTGCACTAAACCAATTAGAACAAAATGTGCGTGTTATTTAGTTGAGGAATGATAAATAGAACAAAAGTCAGCATGTTTTTCTTCTTTAAAATGTATATTACAGCAGTTACAGTGTCATAGCCCAACTGAATGGGTGGTACAGTCTCCCTGTCTGCTTCCTGCCATCACAGATAGATGCACTAGTAGTCACTTCACCCAGGGCAATGGTACCTTTGCTATAACTGATAACCTACATTGTCAAGTCATTATCATTCAAAGGTCATCATTTAGACTAGTGTTCTGTATGCCTTGGAGAAATATTACTGGGTGAAAAAAAGAGAATCCCATGTGTCCTCTCTGCTTCACTGAGTCAACTCTCCCCTTTCTTTAATTGCTGGAAACCAACTATATATATTTTTTTCTCATAGTTTTGCCCCTTGTAGAATGCCTTTAATTGAAATCACATAGACTCCCTTCTGACAGAAGCTGTTCCAAATATGTCTCTCTCACTAGCTGTGTACATTAAAGGCCTTTGAGTGTTTCTCTGAAACAATGAATGAGTCTAGTACCTGCAATTCATTCCTTTCCTTCATGAAGGGCATCTTGTTTGCTTTGCATATTTTGTATTTTTGCATAAAGTTATTAGAAACTTCCACCTGCAGATTTTTGAGTAGATAAAAGTTCTTAAGCAATCACTGCATATTCTTCTTCATGGGTTAATAACCAGGTTAAGCTTGAACAGTAAGAAAACCTGACAGGTGAATTGAGAGACTGAAAAAAAGGATGGAAGGGATTAGAGGGGGTAGATGGGATAGGAGGGTGGGGGAGATATTCACTCATCTAAACCAATAATGAATGGATACCATAAAATCCTTACTTTCATACAGTAAGCTCTCAAGGAAGCTGGGAGCATCATAAGGTAGAAGAGGACCTGAATAGGGTAGAAGGAAACCTAACCCAAGACAAGAGGCTCTGGCCTGTAACGCCCTGTCCCAGTAATTGATTACTTCCAACACTGAGCTGTTGATCAAAGAGACCCATGAGGTCCCCAAAACAAGACAGGCTTATGTCAAAGCTGTGAATACCTACCCCTGGCAAAAGACAAGGTCATTGTGTGTGTGGTGTGTGGTGTGTGTGTGTGTGTGTGTGTGTGTGTGAGTGTGTGTGTGTGTGTGTGTGTGTTGGGGGGGTCAATTAGGAAATGTGATTATTGCATTGCATAGCAAGGACATTGTCAATATATGGATTTTGGTCATTCTAACCAGTGAGATATCACTGTCAGTTAATATTTCCTTCATGAATAAGATATGAAATATCTTTTTATGTTTTCATGCTTTTATATGTATATGATCTAAATGTAATATTCATAAAAGATCCACACTATGATCCAGCTCTAACTATTCTGGATATATCATCAAGGAAGACGATACCAATAAACCAAGGACAAAACTATGCCCACATGTTTATTGCAGGACTCGCTACAGTAGCCAGGAGAGTAAGTCAGTCAACTTAAGTGCCAAATAGCCAATGACTGGCAAAATAAATGTGGTACACACACACTCACCCCCACACACACTCACAAAATAGAGCAATACTCACCATGAAGAGTTCACTTCTGCCACTTGTAACAGAACAGATGGAACGAAGAGAATATAATTCTAAGTAATACAAGTCATATTCAAAAGACAAATATTACACACTCATATACATTTGGAATCATAAAACATGTCGATAGAAATGTGGAAATGTTGATAACTAGAGGCTATGAAGGGCAAAGGAAAGGGAAAATAAAATAATTAAGAAAGTAGTGGTGAAAACAACTAGATAGAGGTGTATGTCTCAGTGTCTTATAATACTGTGTGGTAGGTTTAGTGCCAATAGCCTAACATACATTTTTTCAAGGAACTAGGAATTCAAAAGCTATGGACATAAAGAAGTAGTGAGCACATAGAAATTCTAATTACTCTGACTTTATCACTATATATTATTCACATGCTTTTAAATGTCATACTATGCCTCATAAATGTATTATTACTTATTAATCAAAAGTGCATACATGTGAGAGCTGGGGACATGGCTCTGTGGTCAGAGTGCTTGCTATAAACACAAGAGGGTCGAATAGGGCCTGAAACACACTAAATTTCATCCCCAGAACCCATGAAAAAAGCTGGGTGTGACCACAAAGATTTGTAACCTTAGTCCTGTGGAAAGCAGAGACCAGAGATTTGCTGGACCTCTCCGATCATCCAGTTGGACTGAAAATAGCAGCTCTGAGTTCAATGAGAGACACCACCTAAAGGAAACCATGCAGGAAGGCAGTAGAAGAGAAGAAGATAATGTTCTCTTCTGGCCTTCATGCATGTGCACAGAACATGTGTATCTTCAGACATGTGTATGCGTCTCACACCAATATGCACACATGCCAAAACATGCATATGTTAGCTGTTGTTAAACTGATACCTATCATACTTCACTTAACTGAAAACAGATCACTAACATAAAATATAATGAAAATCTGTAAGACTCTTAGAACTTAAAGTAGGAGAAATTTTAGATGAATTCTTATTTGTGATCATGGCCAGATTCAATACCAAATGAAAATCTATTGAAGAATCAACAGACTCTAATAATTAAGAATTTATATCAGGAGAACAAAAAGATAATCCCAAATTGGGAGAAAATGTTTTTAAAACATAGGCCATTATGGATTGTTGCCCCCACAATCAAGGAATGTTTACCCCCCAACAATAAAAAAGAATTACACTATTCACAATTATGACAAAAATTTAATAGACAGCTCAGCAAATACAAATGGCCACTTTAAAGTAAACCATTCACCAGCATTTAATACACATAATACTTTACCATCACTGAATACACCTAGTTTCTGACCTTCTTTAAAATTATATTAAAAGAAAAATCAGAGTCCTGTTACAAGTTCTTCTTAGCCTTCCTCTACTGCCTGCAGACATTGATATCTCTCTCACTCTCTCACTCTCTCTCTCTCTCTCTCTCTCTCTCTCTCATGCTTCTGGCATTGTATAGTAATGGAAAAAGAAATATTCCACCAATTGAACCTGGCTTCTTTTACTTTATATTTTCTAGCTATATATACGTTGGGCATGTATTAGTTCTCTATTGCTGAGAGTATTGTGTCCTCTGGTTGCAGGTCATGCAGAAATCAAGCTGAAATTGAACTGGAAACCTCATCACTACTGAGTTGCTCTTGTAGTGGTGGAAGATGCTCTGCAGGCTGGTCAGAGAGAAAACTCACCACTAGTCTCACGTAGCAGATTTTCCAACTCACCTGCCAGGAACGGTATTTCCACTGGTACAACAGTGACAAGAATGTTATGGGAATATCACATGCTTTCTCGTTGAATTTGAGTCCTGCTCTATAAGAGGAAATTCCCACCTTGTACTGTAAACCAAGGCAAAAACTCATGGCTGGAGAAGCCATTGGACCTATGTAAAATTCTGATACTATTATTTTTCTAAATGATTGTGTTGTCTTTCTGCCCACAGATTAGTGTTGTTTCCAGCCTTTGCCAGCAAAGTATATATATATATATATATATATATATATATATATATATATATATATATGAATTGATTAATGCAGAAACTCATAACTGGTCAAAGTGCTGAAAAAATTGACAGCACGGGATATCAATATCACCCCCTCCAAGGCTCAGGGCCTATAATGAAAGAGTAAAGAGCTTATTGTAAGAGCTGAAGAAAGAGGAGGGGCACTGTTGAACTTTGTTGTCTGGATGTGATAAGGCAATCATGAACTCACAGCAGTTGTGGACACCTGCGCCAGACCTGTTCAAGATAGGACAAGTCAACATTCTGTTATACTTGGGAGAGGGGCTCATGAAATCTCTATCCCTTCCTGAGAGTCTTGTGGTAGTTAATGGTTGCTGGGGGAGCAGCAGTCATTGCCTGGAATGGTGAACTCACTGGAAAATTCTGGAAAGAAAGAAGAGTTTAGCAGAATGTGAGGGGATAAGAGTGAACTAATGTTGTGGTCTGTTTGCTCTACAAGAAATTGTCAAACACTAAATAGATAATATCAAATAAAAAGAAACTACAGAAATAAAGACAAGTGTCATTTCTGCTTCCCAAAATGCATGCCCACACAACTTTAGTACCTATTTCACAAACATGCTGGAGAGATGATGAATATCCATATAATTTCAATAAATATAGAATTCATAACATGTAGAAGATTAGAAATATTAACAGCTATAGATTTCCTTAGCTCTGATGCATTATATTCAAACAATAGTTTTTAATACAAAATATAGATATCTATCTACTTCAAGTGAGTATACCAAGAATTAGTATGTTCTTGATAATCATTTAAAGAAATTTTAAAATAAACTCATAGCTATAAGCTTCTATTCATTCTATTCCCTTTGTTGGGAAGCATTCTAACTAGAGATTATTTTTCTATTTTTTTAAAAAATATTTTATTTATTCATATTCAAGCGGAGAGATACACAGAGAGAGAGAGAGAGAGAGAGAGAGAGAGAGAGAGAGAGAGAGAGAGAGAGAAAGAGAGAGAAAGAGAGCACCAGGGCCACCACCTTGTGGGTCTGGCTTATGTGGGTCCTGGGGAATTGAACCCGGGGCCTTAGGCACTGGAGGCAAGTGCCTCAACCACTGAGCCATCTCTCCAGCCCATTTTTCTATTAATGTTTAAATAATATAAAGTGCAAAATAATGTAACTTGTCAGCCTGAGATAATTTGTGACATCCTGTCTTAATTTAAAAAGAGATAATAAAATTGCTGATGATAGCTCAGGGGTAGAATGTTTGCCAAGAACGGTCCTGTGTTTATTCCCCAGCACCACAGCAAACATCTGGGCAACTCCCAGTTGCACTGCTAAAAACAAAAGACCAAAAGAAGGCAGCAAAGGCAGACAGAGAAAAGAGAAACAAGAGTCAGTCAAAATAGAATTCAAGAGAGTATAAATGCAATCTTTAAGATGCTGGTGTTGATTTTCTTTTTTTAATCCATGAAAACTGAAATGGAAACAATATTTCTAAAAAATGAAAACAGGAGAGTGTTTGCCAGTATCAAACAGGCACCGTATATATTCATATATGTATATATGATTCATATATATATATGAATCATATATATGTATATATTTGCATATATATATATATATATATATATATATATATATATATATATATATGAAAATTGGGAGATCAAAATGATGAAATTTTGGAAGAAACACAGTACATGAAAAGCAGAACTGTGAATAAACTTCGTTCGTTCCTTTTTTCTACAAAGACAGTGCTGCAGTTGCCTTCTTGTTGCTGGCACAAAGCACCCAACCAAAATCAGTTTTTGAGAGGAAAGGATTCATTTTGACGTACAGACTTGAGGGGAATTTCCATAATGATAGAGAAAAACATGGCATAAGCAGAGGCTGGACATCACCCTCTGGCCAACATCAGGTGGACAACAACAGTAGGATACTGTACCAAACAGTGCTTATAACATCCATAAGCCCGACCCCACCAGTACACTGCCTCCCAGAGCCTCCAATTCCCAAATTATCACCAGCTGGAGAACTGGCATTCAGAACACATACATTTATTAGGGACACCTGACTCAAAGCACCAAAGCCACCATAATGACCTTTTGAGATTTCATTATGTGAATAATTAAATCAAACATACTCAGGAAGCAAAACAAGGTAGACTTCAGTACCCTTCATTATTTGAGATGCATATAAAATGATTAGTCAAGCTTGAATGCTATATTTTCTACTACACTACTCAACAAAAATATTAAAAAGGAAAATAACTTCAAAACATAGTCAACACATTTGATTGTTGATACATTTGCGTTAATAGGATGAACTGCATGAAAACATTCTAATATTATTGGTTGGCACAACTGAAAAGACATTATATATCAACTGATTATTTTAGCATGAATATAAAATATCCCCCATAGGCTCTCCTGTTGAAAATCTGGTACCCAGATATTGGCATTATTTTCAGAAGTTGTGGACACATTAATGATATGGGGATATTAATGAGAGGAGGTAGTAGGTCATTTAGCATTTTTTTTTTTGGTGTGGAAAATCTTCCATCAAATCTTCCTGTATGACTGTTTTCAGTCTTCTACAAGATAAACAACTCTACCCCATGCATGTCTGTGGATATTGTTCCCAAGCACATAGGTCAAAGCAAACCTTTCAACCTGTGAGCCAAAACAAGTCCTTCCCTCGCCCTTAAGTTATCAAGTCTTTGGGTCACAGTGATGCAAAGTTAACTGATGCAATGAAGAAAGTCTAAGCAGATCCAAATGTAGATATGTGAGAAATTTGATGTTCAATGTGGAATTATCTATGTAGAGAACAAAACCACAATTTTTATACTGCATATTAAAGTTGTTTAGTTCCATGCCTCTAAGAATGGAGAAACCAAAAACATAATTCTCACTCTTTATTTATTTTGTATGTCTGACATCTATTTTAAATATTGCTGACTGGCAGTGTGCCATTTTTATCCATACGATTTGTGAAATTCTGACTAAGTCCTTTCTTGTATTGAGATTTAACCCTTGGAGGGTGAGAACAATTTCCCAGTCATGTGAGAACCTTATTAAGGTCCCACGTCCTTGAATACCAATTTAGTTAAAATTAGATGGATATGTGGAAGATAATACCATATGGATATGCACTTGATTTTATGAATTTCATTGGAGCTAAATGATAATCTTTTTTCCCTTAAATATAATGAGTTTGAATATAATATGGTCAGGAAAAAAAATAGTGTTTAAGGTTTGATACTTCAAAGCATGGTAAAATATTAAAACTGCTAGGTCTGTGCCTAAAGGTCAATTGAAGTGCTTGTCGGTGATAAAAATATTAAAGGCAAGAATGCCCAGAAAAATTATAAAATTTCATGATGATAGAAATAAACAAACTTTTTAATTCATGTTTTAATACTCTTCTAACTAGAAAATTTGTTATCAATATTGTTGCATGCTATATTTATAAAACTAAGTTACATTTTTTAAAACAGTTTAGCAATGTTGGTCTAAAAATTAATTTCATATTTCTACACCTGTCAATTAATTCTAGTGAATAGGCAATCAGGCTGAAGACAATTTCATCCCATCAATCAGTCGGCATTAATGTGTACTCCAAATTATGTTTACTCAAACCTGAAAGCAAGATTTTAAAATAACATATTAGCCAAGCAGAAACTATTTTGGCTTTTCTTTCTCCCAATTATGTTGACATTAAAATATAAACATAATTGTAATTTCTGTTTCTGTGTTTTTTTGAGTGTGTGGTACTACAGATTGAACCTGGGCCTGGTGCACGCTAGACAAGTACTCTCTACCACTTACATCCATCATAAACCCTTGATCATATTAATTTAACCAGTATAAAAGTGGGTTTCATCATTGTATGGTTTTTGTGGCTTGCTCTCCTCCAGCCCCCTCCTCTAGCCCTGCCCTCACTGCTGTGTCCATCCTCCCTGCAGTAGCTCCCATCCCACTTCCACATCACACGTGTTCTATATGCAGTGTTCCCTTCCATCCTCTCTTGACCTTCATTTCCTCTCATTGTTCCTTCTCTAGTTCCATGACTTACAGCTTCCTTATATACACATGGATAAAATTAAAATCTAGGATTGGATATGATAAAACATGTGGTGTTTGTCTTTCTGAGACTGGTTACTTTATTTAATAATGTTCAGTACCATCCATTTTCTTGCAAATGTCCTGATTTCATTCTTTATGGTTGTGAAACACTCCCTTTGAGTAATTCTGCAGTTGTCTGTGTCTGTGAGGGATTATCATGATTAGGCTGATTAAGATGGGGAGACCTATTTTAGCTGTGGGTGACACTATTCCATAGGCTGGGAAGCTGATGTATAAAGAGAGTTCACTGAGCAGTAGCATTTATCATTCCCCATTTCCTTCCTGCTGATATGACTGCATGACACAGACTTCTTGCTCCTGCCAGGAATTACCTTCAATAATGCAACTCCTGGTCCCAGTCAGCGGCTCCTTCCCTCACTAAGCTATTGACCAAAGTGACCCATGAGGTCCACAAAACAAGACAGGATTCTGTCAAAGCTCTTGAATACCCACCCCAGGACTGAGGTAGGATCCTATTGCTGAAGAAAAGAAAGCCATCAATCAGCATCTAGAGACCCTTAAAGGTCCAGAATGGTAACCAGCCCCCAGATGGTAGTTAGTTCAGTGCTGGGAGGCACTGCATAAGCTGCCAGGGGAAGCTGGTCAATGACAGCTGGAAGAAACAGAGACCACTGATATGAAACACAGTTTGTCGCCATGAGTAGGCTGAACACTGCTTACTGGGAGAGAACAGCTAACCAAGAAATGAAAACTTGTGCAGTGGAGGCGCCAGAGCCTGGGGGAGGCAATGAACAGCTTTTAATTTGACCCAGTAATCTATTCAGTGATGGGGAGCTTGCTGTGGTCAGCTTTCTATTTGCTGCACAGAAAGAACCCAAGCAAAGGTGGCTTGTGGAGGAATGGATTTATTTGGCTTACGGACTCGAGGGGAGACTCCATCCTGGTAGGGAAAACGATGGCATGAGCAGAGGGCTGGACATCACCTCTGCCACAGCACTGCAAACAGCGGCAGGAAGGTGTGCCAAACTCTGGCAAGGGGAAGCTGGCTTATAACCCCATAAGCCCGCCCCTGACAACACAGCTTCATCGAGGTTGTAAAACCCAAACTGCCATCAGCTGAGGA
>PVHP010012894.1:0-42023 GCA_004024765.1 Zapus hudsonius
AGAGAGAGAGAGAGAGAGAGAGAGAGAGAGAGGTGAAGCCTGCTGCCAGCAAGACCCACTTGTCCCTGAGTACGAAACCCAGCTGGCACTGCTCAGGATGACCTGTCCTGTCTGGAGGTTCACATCAATCAGCTGAGTCAGGCTGGGTCTGTCCCTGGGATGTGTGTGAACTTGAAGGTTGAGCTCAAGCTGAACAAGGTGTAACCACCTGCGATTTGATTTTTGTTTTGTTTGTATTTTGAGACAGAGTCTCATGCTATAGTCCAGGCTGGTCGGGAGTTTGTGGCAATCCTCCTGTCTCAGCCTGCCTGGGCTCTGGGT
The DNA here is from genome assembly GCA_004024765.1 of Zapus hudsonius. Classification (NCBI taxonomy): domain Eukaryota; kingdom Metazoa; phylum Chordata; class Mammalia; order Rodentia; family Dipodidae; genus Zapus; species Zapus hudsonius. Next base: position 322 of record PVHP010012894.1, read on the forward strand.
ATGAGCCAGCATGTCCAGCTGCAATTTAAGATTTGACTGGAAAGTGGGTTTCCAAGGTTCCTTTCCCCTAAAATAGGAACTGGAGTAGGGGTGAGGGAGGGATGGCAGATGCTGGGAGTGATTTGTAAGTAGTCATGAAGTGGACTAGTGCTGGCACCCCACTGTGCAGCCTTGGATGAGCTCTGCACGTGGAAATCCCTACTGGCCAGGAGGACAGGACTGAAAATAGCCTTTCCTGTCCAGCGCAGCTTGGGACAGCTCCCTGATCATCTTCTGCAGGCCAGTGGAGATGTGAGACAGGGGACTAGACCAGAAGGGCCCATTGCCCTTTTCTGCTGATACCAGACTTGGGTGATGCTTGCTGTCAGGTTCTGGAGAGAAACCTGCTTGCTGAAGCTGTCCTTTCTCTTTCCAACTGAGGTGACCTTAACAGGATCTTGATTTAGCACCAGGCCCACTCTCTGACACTCTAAATGCAACAGCAACGTTTGCACATTAACACTGAAAGATCATCGTTTTGTGGTGTCCATGGTGTGAAGGGTAAAAACATCACTCGATACTAAAAGGCCAATTCCCTATTTAGTTTAGAAAAAAAAATTCTGGACAACCTTTCATAAGCCTGCTTGTCCTATTCTGTCAGTTGTTAATGGTGCCAGGGCAACTGACAGTACCCCGGCCAGCAGAAGGTGTGGGGCAAAGGCTTGGCTGCTCAGAGGAGCACCTGCCAGAGTACTATGTTGGGTGGTACCCAAGGCATTGTGCTCCACTGGGCCCTCTGAGAGCTTCAGAGCTCAGCACAGCAATCCCCCTCCCCATGTCTCACTGTGGGGGACTATTTGGCATTTCCCTGTAAAATAAGGAAACCTCATGCACCCACGTGGTATGCAATTAGATAACATGTGAAGCACTTGGCACAGAACAGATGTGGAGCTGAGGGTCACATGAAAGTTCCATAAAGTTCCTTGGAGATCTGGCCAGAGGTGACCCTTAGTCGAAGTCACATGAAAGTCATGACTTTGCCAACCTGGCATCCATCGATGTCCTCATTCCTCTTAATGAGAGGATCAAAGGATGGCTCTGAGACTTGGGGACCATCTTCCTGGCAGCAGCAGGTGTCTGGCTTTCCTTACAATCCTCCTCCTTGGAACTAACCTTTCTCTATCTCAAGTCTCTGCCAACATCAGGTCAATGCTTCAACCTCATTTTAATGGTCAATACCCAAAGCCAGGCCATCTCACGCCAGCCTCCAAGCATCCTGGGATTTGGCTAACAAGCCCTTCACCGTTCTGGACTTTACCAAATACACGCCCCTTTTAACTTTTCCTTCTTAGGACTAAAGGGTGAGGATGTTGACAGACAGAAGCACCTTAAAGGTTACTGATCTGTGGCTGGGGAGATGGCTCAGTGGATGAAGTGCTTGATTCATAGGTATGAGAACTTGAGTTCAACACCCGTATAAAATGTGGGGTGTGGGGCTGGAGAGATGGCTCAGTGGTTAAGGCACTTGCCTCCAGTGCCTAAGGCCCTGGATTCAATTCCCCAGGACCCACATATGCCAGACCCACAAGGTGGTGGCCCTGGTATCTCTCTCTCTCTCTCTGATTGAAAATGAATAAATAAAATATTTTTTAAAAATGTGGGGTGTGGCGGCACATGCCTGTGGTGGAGACAGGAGGATCCCTGGAGCTTGTTGGTGAGCTCCAGGCCAATGAACGATCCTGTCTCAAAGGAGGTGGAGAGTGTTCCTGAGGATGACACTTGAGGTGATCCTCTGGCCTCCACACACACATGCACACAAGTGTGAGCACCTGCGCACATACAGACATGCATACATACACATGCTTACACACAAACATGCATCCGTGTACACATATACCACCTGGACACTGCACCACACACACACACACACACACACACACACACACACACACACGTACATACACCAAAGGGTTACTGGTCCAACTTTGTACTCTCCCCCTTCTTAATTAGGGAATGTCAAAATATAGAAAACGAGGGGTGGGCAGATGGCTCAGTGGCTAAAGGCACTTGATTTCGAAGTCTGCTGGTCCATGCTCAATTCCCCCAGCACCCACATAGAGTCAGATGCAAAAAGTGGTACATACATCTGGTGTTCGTCTGCAGTGGAAGGAGACCTTGGCACATGTGTGCATGTGTCCACACACACACACACACACACACACACACACACACACACACACACACACACACACTCATACACAAAATAAAAAACGAGAATAGCAGGTGTTGCAGTTACCTTGTTGTTGGTTCAAAACACCTGACCAGAAGCAGCTTATGAAAGGAAAGGGTTTTCCCTGCCTACAGTTTGGAGGGGTGAAGTTTCATCATGGTGAGGAAAGCCTAACAGGAGCAGACAGCAAGCCGGGCATCACATCCCCACAGCAGCAGGAAGGAAGTAGTCTATGGACTGGACTTGAAGCCACGCCAGCAGATACTCCTCCTCCAGCAAGGATCTGACCTTCCAAAGGCCGGCCCCACAACTCCCCCAAATTTCTACCACAAGGGGACCAAGTATTCAAAACACACAAGCCTACGGGGAACATTTCATTCCAACCAGAACAGCAGGCATCACCTGGGTCCACTGATCAGCCTCCATCAGGGCTGGCTCACGGTCAAACTTGTTTTCTTTATGAGGTTCCATCCCCACATCCTCCATTCCTTCCCATGCTGGGTTACCAACCCTGTACCTGGCACAAATGCACCCAGGAAGCCATTCACTCAGGCCCTTAAGGGGGGTGTCAATCACCTGTCACTTGCGCTGTGCTCTAGCCCCGCCTCCTCACTCACTGAGAACAGAGGCTGTGGGAGCTCAGGGCGGACTTGCTACAACCAGGAGAGTCACACAGCTCAAAGCCTTTTCACAGCACCAGTTGCTACCACAGAAGTTTCATGAAGCCCTAGGTATGTTTCCACATTTAAACATTTCTGAAGCCTGCTTATCTGCCAGCTGGAAATTACGAGACACTTGTCATTCTCGGCACACTCCTCAACTTGGTCATAGTCTATCGGATTTCTGTCACTTCAGGTGAGCCGTGTTGAATGGTATGAGGTCCACTCGCTTGCCATTGTCCTTGAAAAGCTGTGTGGTACTGGGACAGAAGATCAGGACTTACCTGGTATCCCCAACTGCACATTTTTTAGTTATAAGCAAAAAGAGAAGAGAAAGAGAGACTATGAATGAGAATGGGTATGCCAAGCCCTAGAGCTACTGCAAACAGACTCCAGACACATGCACTACTTTGTGCATTTGGTTTTAAGTGGATACCAGGTGCCCAGTCTGTTGTGCTTTGCAAGTAAGTGCCCTTAACCACTGAGCCATCTCTCCAGTCCAGTATTCTCTTACAAAACAACAAACACAGGTCTTAAGAAACTAAAGAGAGGAAGGGAGGGCAAGTCGATGAAGCCATGGACCATCCTCTATCATAGGCTGAACAACCAGACTTAAATCCCTACATGCCTTGGAATAGATGAAATTTCAAAGCAGTAAAAGGCTGGTGTGACTGAGTTGTCTGCCGCCAGGATTATTAAGGCCTGGGTTATTGTTTAACATCGTGTTCCTTTCTCAGCAGCTCATGAGACACTGGGGCATCTCAGTTCTGTCTGACTGTGGCAGGTAACACACAAGAACCCTCCTATGGGCAGGCCCTTGTTATCATGCAGCTTCTCGTGCCTCTCCAGATGAGCAGTGAAAGCAAGCAGTGTTTTCCAGAGCAGAGGTCCTCTGAGGTCTGTGCCACTGGGCACTGCTCATCTCCATAGTGCTGGTACCAGGCCAGCTGCAGTGGGCCTGAAGTGTGGCACTTCTATCGCTGATCTAGGGATATTTGAAATGGCACCGTCTGTCCTATGCACTCCCACAGCTAACCCCCCTGCCTCTGGCTCCTTTCTGCCTGGTGGGGATGGGCTGGAACTATGCTTGCTGAAATGAAAACCTGAGTGTGTATGTGCAGGCCAGAGGAAGAAATCAAGTGCCTCCTAATTCTAGTCTGTCTTATTTTCCTGAGACAAAGTCTCTCATAGAACCTGGAACTTGCTGTTTTCTTGCAGCTGACCAATGAGTGCTAGTGATTCGCTGTCTCTGCCCCCATCTCAGTGCTGGGGTTACAGGTGTGTGTAGCCATGCCTGGCTTTGTGTTTGGGTGCTGAGGATTGAACTCAGGTCCTTATGCTTGTGTATCAAGTGCTCTTACCCACTGCGCTATCTCCTCAGCCTGTTTTTTATGTTGGATGTGATAGTATATGCCTGTAATCTCAGCATTTGGGAGGCCGAGGCAGGAGGATTGTTGAGTTTGAGGCCAGCCTTAAACTACACAGTGAGTCTCTGTCTCAAAAGAGGAAAAAAGGAAGAAATGAGGGAGGGAGCGATGGATAGAGAAAGGAAGGGAGTCAGGGGGAATGCTGGGAAATACACTGTGACTTGACTTCAAAGCAGGGCATGAACTTGGCAGGTTAGGCTGGAGTGGGTTCTTAGTAATACCCGGGACCCAGTAGGGCAAACAGGTGGGTGCAGCATGACTCCTGCTCGTCGTTGCTCTAGCTCTCTCTGTATACCAATGGTGCTCAATGGTGCTGGCTCAGTTCAGAGACACCTGTAATGTTGGTTCCTCATGCACCAAAACATGGTGAAATGGCAAATATGCCAGAGCTCCCATTTTCCCTGAAATCCTTAGACCTTGGCCTTGACGCAGACTGTGGTGCTCACAGAGCTGAATGTCAGAGTGCTGTACGAAGAAACAGAGCTTTGTCCTGGGTACCAAAAGTTTATTGTTTACAAAAATAAGTTAAACAAAACAAAACAAAACAAAACGACTCCTACCCTGCACGACGACACATGAGAACAGGGCTTATTCCAGTACCAACTTAGGAAAACGAATTCAGAACAGACCCAGGAGGACCAACTCAGGGGCACTGCCAACACACACAGAACACCAGGCTGCGTACTGATGGTGACAATCCTGCCAGCAGGGATGAGAGAGGGAGAGCAGCTGAAGGACACGGTGTGGTGAAGGGGTCACTCAACGCTGGTCTGGGAAGGTGCTGGGGGTCAGGCCAGAGTCACTGTCGGCAGGTGTCGTGAAAGGCCTCCAGGGTTCTGAAATCCCTCCAGGTTGGGGGAAGGCCATCCTGCAGAAACTTCCCGCAGCGCTGGCATGGGGCCTGAAACAGCTTTATGTAGCTTCTCAGCCAGGTCTGAAAAAAGTGAGGTGAGAAGAGAGAATGGAACCAGAGTGTTTCTCAAAATTCAAAATGCCCGTGGCCTCCCAGTGTGGAACCTACAAGGTTGTCTCTTAGTTCTGATGCCCCCTGTTCCCCTAAATCTAAGGGGCTCTCACATAAAAATTCTGAAGTGGAGAGGGCTCCCAAGGTACCCTGGCGGTCACTGCGTTGCCCTATGTCCCCCGTCATCATCGACTGGGACCACTACCTCAGCCCTTCTCTCCTTAGCACCAAGCAGTGTGTGAGCATGGTTAAGGAAGTGCTGGAGGATTTTGCACCAGGACAATGTGCCTTCTAGCTAATCTCATTTATGAGGTCATCCCTCACTGTCACAAAGTGACCTAACACAGCTGGGGACAGCCCCGGTGCTACTAAGTAACGTAATAAGCCGCCAGCCCCCACCTGTGCAGTTCAGAGTGCAGAGGGCTTCCAGCATCATACATAAGGATGAGGCTAACCTAACTCAATTCTTCACCTCAAGGAGACTTGCCAGCAAGAAGCCTGCCAGCGTCAACCCCACTGCCTCAGGTGGCAGCACCTGCTGTTAAGGGGCCCGCATCTCCCCACTCAGGCCATCTAACTTAGGGCAAGGAGAGAACACTGTTCCCCTGTGGTGGGGCAGCCATGGCTCACCAGTGCTCCCCGTCCACAGGCTGGGCATGTGGGATTTGGCAACTGCAATGGCTCACTCAGTCAGCTTGTCTTTCCTCATCTCACACTTGTAGACGGGGAAACTTGGTGTCATGACGTGTTTGGTAGAAAGCAAATCTAGACCACTGAAGAAAGACTGTCACCTCTGTGCCCCTCAGCAAGTGGAAGGAGCCTCGAGGCCAGCTATGGTGTCACCCTCCCAACACTCAGTCCACTAGACGGGCTCCTATCTTCTGACAAGTAAACGTCCTTCTCTCTAGACAGCTCAGCTGCTGAGCTTATGTTACTGCTCAGGCCTGCTGGCAGCTGCCTCGCATGGAGAAAAAAAGCAGTTCCAGGGAAGGAAGAGTGGTGCCTAGTGAGGTGCCACAGGAAGCCGTCTAAGGAGGGGAGACAGCCGACCAGGTCTGCTTATGACACTACTGGCTTTGTGACAAATGCTAGGGACCGGCCCTGCCATTTCCCATGGTGTAAATCTCCCTAGGTTTGATTCTGAGCTACCAGTGGCTAAAGAACCAGATCCCCAACTTTTGGACATTTCTCATAACTGGCAGGAGCGGCCTAGCACCCCACTGAACTCTGCACCCTGGGTTTGCTTGCACCTGAAAAGCTGAGTAGATGTAGTTGGGAACTACAAGATCTGCCCCAGTCACTATTACATGTTCAGGGCCAGCCAAGGGGTCTGGCAGACCAGGAGCTCAGAAACTTCTGGAGGACCACTTCTGTGAGTCACCACTTGTTGAGCAATGACAGCAGCCCAAGGGATTTAGCTGGAGATAGCCAGCTGGAAGATGGTGGCCCCTCCCTCGGGAGCAAGGAGGGCAGCAGAGACAGATTCCTGAAGCCACTTACCATGAAGGATCTGACCACAACGTCTGGCATCTGGGGCAGTTGGTAGTGGAGCAAAGCAGTGGTGGCATGGTCTGTTACCTGGGGATGAAGAACAATGACTGGTGACAACAGCCAGAAGAAATTAGGGGCAGACAGCTGGGAGTGGTGGCGCACGCCTTTAATCCCAGCACTTGGGAGGCAGAGGTAGGAGGATCGCCATGAGTTCAAGGCCACCCTGAGACTACATAGTGAATTCCAGGTCAGCCTGGGCTAGAGCGAGACCCTACCTAAACAAAACAAAACAAAACAACAAAAAAAAGGAATTAGGGGCAGAGGCACTCTTCACAACAGCGCTGTTCATTTTCATACACACACTCTCTCTCTCTCTCCCCTTCTTTATTGCTCTCTTTTGGGAAAGGACATCTAAGATAAAATCTCAATTAGGAAAATTAGCTAGCAGAGTTGGGATAGGAGTTGGTATGTTGTGGGCAAAAGGACACAGACCTGAAGGCAAATGAAATGTGGAACATTCTGTAACCCCAACTCTGGACCTGTGGAAGTACTGGAGAGGAAGGAGGGTGGGGCAGGCTGACCCAGAGGGGCCCACGGGCCTCCTTGCTGCATGAAACTCCAAACCTACACGGACAGCATTTCCAACTGCGCATACCACTTCCTCTCAGGCTGGGACGCTTTGCCCATCAACAGGACAGTAACTTCTTGCTATTCTCATTCAGCCTCAACATTTGTAGCCACATGGGCTTCTTGATCAGGAACCTGGTGATTTCTAAGAACCCACATGGCCTTTCTGAGGAACTGCCACAAGAGTATGGTCCTCTTCTCAGATCTTTCAAATGTGTTTTCAGGGTCCCTGTGGTCACGCCCACATCTCCTGACTCCTCAGAAGAGGCAGCAGCAGGGCCAAGAGCCAGACTGCCTGAGGCCCACAGGGGGCACCAGGTGACCAAGGCACAGCACTGAGTCTAAGTCCTGGCTGGACCTGTTATTACCCCAGGGCATCAATGTCCTCTTTATAAAACAAAGGGCTGGTCTGAGACCCCCTGCAGTTCTGAACCAGCAAGGTAAGAGACTCCAATTTGATAGCTGTGTTCAAAATAATGGCTTCTTCAATTGTCCTCATGAAAGTCTCTTGGCATTACAAATATTGTGGTTGAAAAACTGAATAAAAGCCCCCACCCAGGGTGCTCATCAGTTTCCCAGCCCCAGCAGAACATCTTGACATGCTAACAGCGGACAGGCCCAAGTGGAGTTATCAGGGAGCAGAAGATAGGCAAGCTGGTTGGGGCAGCTGGGAATGCCGGTCCAGGTGTCGGGGGTCAGTAGCACATGGTTCTGGAACTGGCACACTGCGTCCATGCTCACATCACAGTGTGTGAGTTCCCCACCTTTCACAGAGGCAAGCTCCACTCCTATGGACTTTATCCCTGGATAAAATGAAGGCTGTAGCAACTCACTTCATGAGGCAGGGGAGTGCAGAGGGTAGGCAGGGGAAGTTCTTCCTTCCTGGCCAGGCTACTGCCCTTGCCCTCTTCCCACCTGCCTGGTGGCTGGTGAACCTCACTCCATGATCAGCCTAGAACATTGCCAGGCTACAGTAGGTACCCAATACAGACTAACTAAAGAAAGGATCTTTAAAATGCCCATCACTGGGGACAAAGCACTGGTCTCCACAGATGGCCACAGTGCCCATGTCCCACAAGTCTAAGAATCCTTAGCTGGGTGACTTTCAAGATAAATGGTACTTTTCCCTCAAAGTGCCAAGACTGCGTCTATTTTAAGCATTTTGACAGACAGCTTTCTAAATTGAGCAATGCTTTTTTATTTTGTTCCAAGCAGTAGTAGGGATAACTTTGCAACATGCCTGGTGTGACTGCTGGGGAAAGACGGATGAAGGCCCGCTGTAGCGGAGGAGTGAGCCGGGCTGGCCGGCTGCTTGATGCCCGTTCTCTAGTTCTGGGCTCCTTCTTGAGATGGGCACTGACCATGTACTGGCCCTGGGAGTCCCCTGGCAGGGTCTGGCCCATCCATCAGCTGTTGGAAGACCTGGCCCAGGGCCTACTTCCCTCATCAAACTGGTGACCCAGAGAATATGGAGAAGACAGGGTCTCTGCTCAGCCTCATGTATTTTGGATTTTTCATTTAACACAAATGACTACCATTTGAAAGTCAGTAAGTTTTACCTAACTAGCACCTCAGATTTTCTGGATGTTCCAGAGTTCTAGAAGCAGCCTCACAGGGAGAGAGGGGGTTAAGTACAGCCAAGTGAGGGGCCCTGCAAAGCCCAGCTTCAAACTGTCATGGAGTTTGTGAGGATGGTGCATGCCTCTGCAGTTGGTCTAAGAGCCCCATGGTCTCACACTGCCTTCTTCACTCATCATGAGACTTCCTAGACTATGTGGCATTTGGAATTGGGGACCGCTAGCCAAATACTGACAAGGGCTCTCAGCCCAGCCCAGGTGCCTCTGGGACCCTGGCCTAGCTTTCCCAGTTTTACTTGTGCCCAGGTGAGGGCTTGGGAAAGCCAGAGTGGCATGTGCGATGCAGGTGAGGCCTGCACACGTGGTTCTGCGTATAGACCAGCCAGGAGGAGGAAAGTTCACGAGAAATTACCCTCTCCAGCTGTGTGCAGTCACGAGTCCTTGGCTTTGGCACCTGACTCACAGGCCTGGCACCTAATTAGTCTTCTCATTAATGGGTGGCAATCTGGCCATATCAGGCTTCTCTTCAAAAGGGCGGGTATAAAGTATTCCCTTTAATTGCCAGTTATTTTTCCTAACACGGATGTGATCACTTAGTTTCTCCGATGTTCCATCACCAATTACTGAAAGATTTTAATATTTTATTTATTTATTTGCAAGGAGAGGAAGAGAGTGAGAGAGAGAGAGGGAAGGGGAAGGAGGTGGAGGTGGAGGAAGGGAGGAAATGGGCATACTAGGACCTCTTGCCACTGCAAATGTATTTTAGATGCATGTGCTACTTTGAGCATCTGGCTTTAGGTTGGGTACTGAAGACTCGAACCCAGGATGTCAGGCTTTGTAAGCAAGTACCTTTAACCACTGAGCCATTTCTCCAGCCCATACTGAAACATTTTAATAGAAAGATACAAAGCAAGCTGACTTGTGGATTCTCTTCCCTTCTTCCCCAGCTCCTCTACTGCCAGTTTTCAGATTCCCACAGCATCCCTCCCACCCCCTAAAGTGCCAGGTCAGACATGGTTGTCAACATTGGAGAGATTCACCTACCATGATCTTTTCTTCAAAGCATTCTACCCTCAATATTTTTTTGTTTTACACTTTTCAACAACAAAGTTGTTGCTTAGCATCAGAAAAACAGGCCCTGGGCGACAAAAGATTGCTATTCACTAATTTCTAGGCAGCCCAGGTTTGGTGCCATTGTGCTGTAAGCTAATGAGATTCCGCTGGGAGATAAAAGCACCCCCTTGGTGAGGAGGCCAGGTAAGGGCACTAATGCTCTTGAGAGAAGGGGGCCAAGGGAGGATGTGACTGCCACCATGGGTTGAGTGCTGGTCTGAAACAAAGCTTGTAAAGAGATCAAAGTGATTGGAAACACAGGGAAACTAAGGGAGGAGAGGATGGAAAGTAACCCTAACTGCCAGGCAGGTAGAGCATGGGTCGGGGCTCAGCTAGGAGAGTGTGGGGCTAGTTACAGCAGGCGGCAGGACTTGCTTCCAATGCCTGAGCTCCGGGACTTGTCCACTTTACTTTTGGTTCTTTTCTGCAGGAGCAGGCTAGGCTCCCCAAAGTTCCTGTAGTTTGAGCTTGGGACTTAAAAGAAGGTCTTTGTGAACCCAGATGGAGGAGAACTGAGCGCAGGAGGGAGGAGGGCTCTTTCAAGAGACCTTGAACCAGCTGCCAGTCAATGAGCTGAAGAAGGAGCTGCCAGTCACAACAGTCTCCCAAAGTTCCTCTGCCATATTGTGGTGAGGAGTGCTGACAGCCTCCCTCCCGGGGTGGACAGGAACTTTGAGGGATGCCAAATCCAGGTGCTCTTCTCCTCAGAGAGAAAGGGAATGCATCACTCCTAGGAGGGGCTGGGACAGTGCCCAGTTCTCACCACTCAGACAAGGCTCCCTCCACCTATCTTACTTGCTGCCATGTACAGAGCTCCCCTTCCTGGGGTCTGACAGACACTGGTGGGCCTTTAGGGAGGTGACTGCACTAGTCCCAGGGAGCCACCCCCCAGCCCAGGCATGATGGTGACCACAGCTTTGCAAAGGAAGAGCAAAGGCCACAGCGGTGACCCAAGTAGGATCAGGAGAAAGAGGGAGGGAGAACGCTCTCTCAGACTATCAATCCCCAGTACTTTCACCACCAGGGACAGGAACGCCAACACAATCTGTAGCAGGGCTTGCCCTCAGCTGCAAGGATAGCTCTGAACTTTCTTCTTAACTATTATTTTTTTCTTTCCTCAATTTTCTGATACTTTCAACTTGAAATGTTTGATTTGATTTAAATGAGTGCAGCTAACTTCTTGCCTATGATGCCCTTGAATTTTTGTGATTAGGGATTATCCTCAGGGGTTCAGAAACTGTCTAAAGTTGGGGGCATCACTTTGGTATGAATCAGCTCTGGCTTCTAGAAGGTATGGTGCTTAACTACCCTGCTTGCATGAAGCCCTGGTTCAAGCTCCAGCACTGCGGAAGCTCCTAGGTGATTATGATTTTAGTTAGGAAGCACAGGCCAACCGGCCACTGTGGGGACCGTCCGCTTCCCACCACCAGGGGGCAGAACTGTAGCCTGAGCAAAACAGGACCCAGCCTCCAGCAATTCTGTAAGACTCCTAATGGATTGCATTATCCACCAGAACTCTGCCTGTGGAGCCCACAGCCTCTCCCAGCTAGGGAGCTGGGGCCTCTAACAAAAGTATTCCCTTGCAAGATTAATACATAGTACCCAAGTGATTAGAAGTTGCTTAATTAAAAGAGAAACCTTGGTAGAGGCTCAGATTCTGGCTTCCCTCCAGGCAATGGAGGCTTCTATACAATGTGTGCTGTGTGCAAACCACTAGGAATGTGGTTTGATGGGAGGGCTCAATTCTGGATCGTCACTAAGTGCCTGAGACCTTGGCTGTGCTGGCTCCCATGAGTCTTGCAGGTACTCCTGGGTCTAGGCTTCCTCACCCCACACATCATTAGCAACCCTCACACTGCCCTGAGGAAGACCTGGGACAAGCCACCCCAGCCCTTCCAGGAGCGAAGTTAAAGCTGCCTTTTTTTTTTTTTTTTAAAAAAGACAGCAGATTCCAGGCAGCAACAGAGGCACCAGATTCCTGCCCTTAATGTGACTGCCACCTTTATGAGGTCTTCCTTTCTGGGCTGGTAGAAAATCGCTTGGAGAATCCAGCTCAGAAGCAGGGAACTATCAGCACAGCACTGTGCCCTGGGTCAGACCCTTCCCCCAGTTCTGGGTTTCGCTAATGTCTGGAAGCACTAGGTAAAGTCAAGCTGAATGTGTGCCCATGCTGTTCTCACAACCCAGAGAAGTAAAAATGACGTCAGGGGGATGTAAACACTCTACAGAAGGAGAAGAGCATACAGCCACCTGGGTCTCTCTTCAATGCTGCCAACGACATGCTCACCCTTGCAAAGAGGGGCCCCAAGAAACTTAGAAGGAGCCAGAGATGGGAGCCTGGTACCCTAAGTGGTTAAAGAGAAAGCAACCCCTGCCAGCCACCCTGCCCCCCCAAGGATTTACAATGACTTCAGGAAGAGTATTTAAGACAGTCCCAGAAGCCCTCATCTCATGAAAAGGCACCATCGTTATTTCACAACTGGAATGCTCTGAAGTCAGTCCTGAAAGTGGTGTTGGGGGCCATGGGGAACACTGCAGACAGAAGTTTCTAAAATGCAGATGAAAGCACAGTGGAGCGGAAGCAGGGGGTTGGCATTTAGTATGCAGCCTTAATCGGAACCTGGATTTGTGTGCAACGGGCTCAGCAGGCCTGGAGGCCCAAAGAGAAAGCATCATAGCCCATGGGGACTGGGGATTACTCAGATCAGATCGATATTCCTCTCAATTTGATGAAGGGGCCATCTGCATGGGCTCTGCAGGGCTTATCACTGTCACTGGGACAGGCCAGGCTGCTTTGGGATAGGACCAGCAAACGCTGGGTCAAAAAGGAAGTGAACACAGAGAGCTGCTCCACCAGGCCTGAAATCCTCTTCCACCTTTGGGATCAAGCTCTTCATGTGAGAAGTGAGCTCATGTATGCAAATGTAGTCTCTAGCAAAAACCAGGGCTTCCATAAATGAGCATTTGGGATGGAGAGCACCCCACCCTCTTTAGAGCTCCAGACACCAGGCCACTGATGAAGGTGCCCTTAACTCCCTGGGTCCCCTAAGTGTGGTATGGCTGTGGTTGGCCTCCATGCCAGATGCTTAAATGTCCTGTTACAGCATGTGAAGCCCCAGCCTTTTAGGGCCTGGCTGACTTAGTAAAGGCCCTGGGCACTGCAGCACCCGAGATGTCAGCTGACCAGTGGTGGCTGTGTTCAAGCTGACCCTTTTAGCCCTTAGTCTCAGTGTCGGGACTCAGCCTGGGGGTTTCCAGTCATGCTCTGGGTTGGGGAAAGGCCCTTTACCTGTACTCCCAAAACCCTCTGGACACTCCTGCCCAGCACTGGCCAGGACTGTGGCCAGATGCCCCTGTCCCCAGGCTGCACTCTCTTTGAGAATGAAGTCACCCAGGCTACACTGAGCCAGCTTAGGACTTTGGAGAACAGTGTGGCCCTGCACTGTGGGTCAGTGACCTACTGGGGCTGTAATTGAAAGAGATTAAGTGGGTAGGAATCTATTCTCTGGGGAGGGGGAGGAGAGTGGCAGGGGATGAGAGTGGGAGAAGAGCTGAGTAGGAGGAGCCTGAGAAAGCAGGGAGCTCTCCAGGGTCCTGACCACCTTCCAGGGACACCAACAGCCTGCCCAGTGCTGAGGAGATGTATATGAAGGGTCCTTGACATTTCTCAGGATTATGGAATCAAGGCTCTTCATTAGATGAGAAGAAAAAAGTTTAATGCTTTTCCAGATGGTAAAATGCCAGACTGTGTTGCTGGCTGCCAGCAAAGTCTTATCCCAGAGACACCTGAATTGTTTCATACCCACTTGGTGTGATGTTATTTCTGCAGGAGTGCCTTGCAATTAGAGAACCATCTAGACATCTGGACTCCCAAGAACACATACATAACAACGGCAACTTCTCTCTCCGGCAACACTGGGAGAAAGATCAAATGCTGCAGAGGACATGGAAAGTGAGGCCCAATGCATCTATTGTGGGTCAGATGGGGGTCACTGGAGGTCTACCAGACCTCTCTGGACCTTAAGGACTGACCCAAGTCTATATTGGCCTATCAGACCTGCCCAGAGGGCACAGCTGGGTGCTATGATTCTGGACTCTGTTCCCATCCTGCTGGCTGCTTACTTCTTGTCTAGAGGAAGAGATAACAGGATGGAAGAGGCTCAGCAGGAGTGGTGGCTGGATCTTTAGTTTAGTTTACAAAAACACCTCATTTACAATGGGCCATGCATACAGATGGCTGCAGTTCTGTAGTCCCTGTCCCCTGTGGCACTCATACTGACACATGTACTTGCTATGGGTTATTATGGGTTATATAGTTATATATATATGGGTTATATAGTTGCTATGGGCAACTATAGTGCCAGGGACTTTCTCAGCACCATCAACAGACAATCCAAGGTTTGATCACTTCCCTGCTTGTTAAAAAATATTTATTTACTTGGGGGTATCTATGTGTGTTCATGTGTAGGAGTGCAGGCATGTGTGTACAGGTAAGCAATCCTTACCTTCCACTTCATTTGAGGCAGAGTCTCTCATTGTTGCTTATTGCTGTGCCTACAAGCTTTTGGGAATATCTCTGCCTCCCTTCTCACCCAACCACTGGGATTACAGAAGCCCGACACAGCTCCTAGAATTTTACATGGAGTCTGGGAATCCAAACTTAGGTATGCAGAATTGCATACATAGCAAATGCTTTATCACTGAGCCTTCTCCCCAGCCCTTTCCCTGCTTTTTGGAGGGGAAGAACCTGAACTTGCAGAGAGCCAAATAATGCATATATGGCAGAGTAGATGCAAATGCAGAGCCCATGCTATGAACTACAGCGCTCACTACTGACAGGTGAGATCAGAGACAGGAGAGGGAGAGGGCGAGAAGACAGGAGTCCTGTGAGAGGAGAACTGGCCAATGGGGAGCAGAGAGGATGGAGGGGATCTTCCTCAGGAGAGAAGGATCACTGGCAGAGTAGTGGGGACTACACTTAACAGGTAGGTCTCCCTATATTTCTTAACTCTGACATCAGTTCACTTCATACCATGGCTTTATGGTCTTTGGCAAGTTAGGGCACACAGGGAGCAGAGGTGGAACCAGACGTGGAACCAGACTCTGATAGCTCTAGGCCACTGTTCTATGGTCTGTCTTAGGGACAGTCACCATGGGAGCATGATGGGCTTAAGCTAGGCTTGGACAGTGGACCAGCAGTATTAGCAGCCTGTGCCTGCAGTTCTTGGCCCTGGGCTGTGGGGTGGAAAACTGGGAGGGGAAGGGGCCAGTCTTCCCAGAAGCAGCAGACAGGATCTGACCTGGCCTGTCCTGTGTCCTGTGCAACCCATTAGGAAGAAATACACTATAGAGATGATGAATGGCCACCTGGCGAACCCTCTAATGGCAGAAAACCACAACCCCTGCTAGGGTAACTCAGATGCTCAAGAAAGCCAGGGGCTGGCCAGGCCTTCTTAGGTCCATTTCCTGCACAGAGGTGAATGCACGCTATGTTCTGCAGGGGGTCAGGGGCCTTTGGAGAGAAGAAACTGGGGTCCATAAGAGGCAAATAAGTGATGGAACCTGCCCTGAGTGTGGACCAGCCCCAGAGAAGGTGGTGGTCAGGAGCTCTCCTGCAGCTCCCAGGTTTGAAGAGATACTTCTTAGCTAGCCTGAACAGTCTATCCAGCCCATCCGGCGGCTGAGGGCAGGGCTTGGGACCACCTGCCTCTCCTCCCCCAAACTCAAAAGCCCAACCTTGGGCAAATATATGCCCTCCGCCTGCACACCACTGTCAGGTTCTGTGGCTGGAATCTACCTGTCTACATGAAGCTGCCCATCTGCCCTGGCACCCATGAATGTTATCTATCCCCTCGGCTATAATCATTTGGAAATATTTGTGAGGCAGCAAAAGGTGTTTAAACACATAAGGAAAATGACACCATACTTCATTCTGAAATATCAGCCTCTTCCTTGGAAAAAGTTGATTGGCACTCTAGGGACACAGCACTGATAGGGACAGGGGGAGGATGCACACATATCTGTCACTATCCTGGTTGCAGATGCTAGGTGTGGTGAGGCTTGAGTGTCTTCCATGCCCTCAGCTATGGTTCCTAATTTCATTTTAATTTTGAAAAGGGACTTTAAAAACATTTTTATTTAGCCGGGCGTGGTGGCGCACGCCTTTAATTCCAGCACTCCGGAGGCAGAGGTAGGAGGATCGCCGTGAGTTCAGGGCCACCCTGAGACTACATAGTGAATTCCAGGTCAGCCTGGACTAGAGCGAGACCCTACCTCAAAAATTTTTTTTATTTATTCGAGAAATATATAATGAAGGAGAGAGAGAAAGAGAAAGGGAGAGAGGGAGAGAGAGAGAGCAAGAGCGAGAACAAGACCAAGAGTGAGAGAGCGAGGGGGGGGGGCGAAGACACCAGGGCCTCCTGTTGCCACAGCAAACAAACTCCAGACACATGCATCACTTTGTGCATCTGGCTTTACATAGGTCCTGGAAAGCAGAACCCAGGCCTCAGGCTTTGAAAGCAAGTGCCTGTAACTGCTGAGCCATCTCTTCAGCTCTGAAGTGGGACGTTTGAAAAGAAATGTGAAGGAGGTTGGCAGGAAAAAAATTTCAGAGGTTTATAATGACTTTTTGACTACTTAGTGAGCCCCAGGGACCATGTGAGATACCACAGAAGGTGCATATGCTCAGGTCTCACCAGCACAGCTTGACTCTAAGAGGTAAGGTTCCTGTCCTCTGGAACTCTCCCATGTCAGGACAGTTCCCTTGAGGACTTGGGAGTTAGCCATCAGGTAGGTGTACTACTTAGTGCTACTCTATTTATACTAGGACTAGCACTCATCATATGTGATCTCATGTCAGGGATCTACCCAAATGTCAGAATGGAGCCTCCTGGCCAACTCAGTCCCTTCTATGTAAAAGCAACTGACTGCACTCACTAACACCTGTGGATAAAGGCTGGCTGTGTCCAGGAACAGCCCTGTCTTCAACATCAAAGAATGGCTGAATGAGCGAATAAGCGGATGAAGGGTTGGCAGCACCCTACGGGGCAAGCCACCTGTCTATAGCCAGTTCTGCAGCACAGGACTGGACAGGCTAGGCTCCCTCTGCTGCCTGTGGAACAATAGTTGTAGGCTAAGCTTTGTTCTCTACCTCTGCATGGACATGCTAAGGAGCAGGCGCCAGTCCCTCTGATCCTCACTCTCACTTCCCCACCTGCTTACCTGGGGCCTTGTCAATGGCCTACCTTTCTCCAGCCCTAACGCAGTGAGCAGCTGCAGATCAGCTCTCAATCTTCCCAAGTTACTGGAAGCAAATGCACACTGTTTTGAAATGAGGGGGTTAAAGATCAAAACAGTGACTGCCCTGCAGAGTTTAAATGTCAGAAAAATATGAACATGCTTGAAACCTTTCCTAGCTCTTTGTGATTCTGCCCTTTCAGAGGGTCCCCCTATTTCCAAGTCCCATTCTCTGAATCCACTCTGCTGGAGACTTGCTGGCTATAAAAAGCTGCTTCACCTTAGGATGAAGTGCAATGCGCCTCTGGGGGAGAGCAGTAAATGACAAGCACCTGTTAGCAGCCACAGACCCACAGCATGCTGTCCCTGGTGAGACCCTCCCTTCCCCACACTCAGGTGTGGGGTCTAATGAGCATGACAGAAAAGGGCTTGCAGATACTCAATGTCTGCAGACAAAAGGAAGGCCAAATTTTGCTTCTTGTGGCTAGATTTGTTACAGAGCCTTGGGATCTGTGGCTGTGACCCAGGGAATTAGGCATAAACACCAGGAGAATCTGACAGCAGACTGCTTCTCTCCTAGCTCCTGATACAACTTTCCAGAAGCAAAAAGGCAACAGTAAATGCTGCAAGGCAGTCAGTCCCCCTCTGCCTGCAGTAAAAGACCTTAGAGAGTTTCCCACCTTCCTACTAGGTCCTCTGTGGTGGCTGCTGCTGTTACTTGTGGGCAGAAAAGCACATCCCATAGGTAGCAAGTGAAACCGCATGATGAATGCCAAAGAAGGGAGCCCTCAATATTCTACTCTAGAGCAGTGTGTGTTTGGGGGGGGGGGAGAGGAGAGAGGAGAAAGGAGAGAAGAGAGAGGAGGAGCTCTTCCTGTGAGCTGCTATGGGTAGCCAGGGAGTCTCAGCTCAGGAGTAGGACCCAGTAAGGGTTCCTCCTCCACCATCAGAATGTTTTCTGAGAACTCCCTTTTCTGAGGGTATGGCGTCTCCTCTGCCACCTCATGCTATATCTCCTGATGGACCTGGCATGATTGCATGGGACTAGGTTTTTCTGGCTCATCTGACAACTAACTTCACACTGGCTGGCCTACTCAGCTGGGTGTAAACAGGCCGAGGAAGAGTGGAAGGGAAGGTTTACTACCATGCTCTTAAAGAGCATCTTTCAGGGAAACACTGTTAGCAACATCAATAAGGACACCCTAAATTTAGGAGGTAGACAGTAAGAAAATAAGAGTTTCTGAGGAATAATGGACAGAAAGCAATATAGAAAGACTGCCATTCAGTCATTCTCTCCTGGTGTTCTGAGTCTGAAATGTTAACCATCACCCTCTAGGCTGTGCCAAAAATGACCCCTATTCTGCAACCACTTTATGTGGAACCTGGCAGTGGTAGGGGAATAAAAGGGCAGTGTATCCTGGGTGGGGTGCCACAGCACCTTCCTCACGCTTGCCCCACCAGCAAGCTGCGATCACAGACTCTGATACACTATACCTGTTCCATGTTTAGTTGAGCCTTTGCTGAGAGAGGATTAGGCTTGATTCTTCACTATGTTATTATGTAATACATTCCTTCATTTGACAGTACACAAGTGGTATTCTAGTATAAAGAGAGGACTACTAAGACTTCAGAGGGACATCAATGTTACCATCTTCTAATAAAAGTGCTGTCACCTGCACAAGGGTGGTCTCTAATGTAGGGCAGGTGAGCACTGGAGGTCAATCAATCCTTTAGTTACCAATGGGGAGGGTGGAGAGGACAAAGGAACCTCAGGAAGACAGAAATCCCAGTGCTTGAGTGCATCCATCTTTAGTGCTTCCAGCATAAACTACAGGGAAGAAGCTGGCAGGTTTCTTAAGTCTCTCTAACTAGACTAACATTACATTTTAGACAACATAGTGTGAGAGACTGGTTGTTTTCAGGGGAAGAATTAAAAACAACATCGTCTGAACCAGTGCTTTCTCAAACCCAAGTTCACACTGTGACCAAGTACAGATAAACTTTCCATGTGCATTAAAAAAACACATCCCATGACACAGAAGTTTTTCCAAAAGCAGGCAAAGGCCAGCATATGCAAGCCCTACCCTCAGAGAGGGCCCACTGTCAAAGGCTAGGTTTTGGGCATAGGTTACAGGGCTCTGGAAAAGAAACTCATTGCTATACCACAGAGGACACCAAGATAAGAACCAGGTTAAAGGAACAACCAAAAGCTGTTGTGCTCTAGTCTAGCTAAACAAGATACCACTAATGAGCAGTGTTCTTTTTCTCAGTCAGCACTGAGGGAAATGTGGTGAGAACAGAGCCTGGACAATATTAGTGCTTAAGGCAGGGCAGCACTTGTGCTCATGTGAAACCCCCAGTTTGGCAATTTAGTGAGAGTGCCGAGGCTGCAAATGTCACCTGGACCTAAAGGTCGGGTATGGCTCTGGACTGGAAAGGTTACTTCCTGGTCATCTCTCTAGGGAACATCGTGGAGTAAAGGTGTTAAAAGACTCAGGCTGGTTATTTTCTAAGTTAAATCACCTTTCTATTTTGAAATATTTCAGCTTTACTCAAGAACTGCAAAGATGTTGCAGAGGGGTGCCACAGGAATGGCATGGATTTATTCTATTTCTCATCACTGTGACTAAATACCTGATAAAGGAACTTAAGGGAGGAAGGAGTTACTCTGACTTACAGTTTAAGGGTCCACTCCTCACAGAGGGGAGGGGAAGGCCTGGCTGTAGGAATGTACAGCTGGGACCCCTCACATTTCAGCAGAACAGGAAGCAGACAGCAGACCAGAAGCAGGACCCCACTGTCTCCAGCTAGATCCCACCTGTCAAAAGTTCTACAACTTTCCAGAACACTGTCAGCAGCAGGGGACCAAGTGCTCAAACCCATGAGCCTGTGGGGTATTTTTCACATTCAAACTGTGACATGTGGTGATCTTACCTAAGACGCCACAATGGCGCATCCATTTGGTCAGCACCTTCAAAGGGGCCTGAGGTCAAGGTGGGCTGGTCTGCAGCAAGCAACATGAGAGAGGGCCCACTGTGTCAGGGGCTTCCCCCAGGGAGGGAAAGGTTGGAGAACTAGACAGAAGTGGAGGCTGCACAGCACAGTAACTTCACTAAATGCCAAGGAAATGACTGCTATAAAATGGTTCATTTTATATTATGTGAATTTCACCTCAATTTAAAAAAGAGGCCTATGCCTCCTGGCACACCTTGGGGACCACTTACTCAGAAGCAAGAGTAACTTGGGCCAAGCATCCCTTCTCTGCATCAGTATAGTTCCTCAGGGGTTTATCATGAATTGAGAATAGAATCCGGATGCTGTGCCAGGCCTTGAGACACTTGTCTGAAAAGTCTCTGTCCCATTCATGCTTCCCTCAGTTTGCAGAAGGTATCACACTCCCAGGTGAAGGTCTCCTTGAGTGCCCCAATCTGAAGGCCACCCCTCATTGGTCCTTGGACACAGCCCCTGAAACGGCCTCTTCCCTGTCTTATTTCCTTGGTATTCCTGGACCTAGCACAATTTCTGGCACATGTTAAGGGCCCCATAAATAGCCACTGTTGCACGCTAGGTTAAAACAGAGTTGGAGGACAAAGGATGGTCAGGTGTGGGTATGGGAGTGAAGCTACCTATGACTGGGAACTGGCCTGGTCAGGGAAGGGGCTCTTCACCACTAGGAGCTGAGTTCTCTAGTCACTTCTCCTTTGCTCCTAACATTTCCTTGTCTCAGGAAGGAAGCCCAATATTTGAACAAGCAATTATGAGAGCATGGGGGAGAGGTGTGTGTGTCCTCTGCCTCTCTCAGCCACTCCTCACATACCTGTGCAGACCCAGGCTCTGAGAAGCTGAGCTGACCTTGGAGCAACTTGGAAGCCTCCAGCTTGCTACTAAGTTACACAGGGGAAGGATTAAAAACACCAGCATCTGAACCAGTGCTTTCTCAAACCCAAGTTCACACTGTGACCAAGTTCGGATACACTTTCCATGAGCATTAAAAAAACACATCCTGGGGCTGGAGAGATGGCTCAGCGGTTAAGACACTTGCCTCCAGTGCCTAAGGCCCCAGGTTCAATTCCCCAGTATCCACATGGGCCAGACCCCACAAGGTGGTGGCCCTGGTGTGCTCTCTCTCTCTCTCTGTATCTCTGCTTGAAAATGAATAAATAAAAAAATATATAAAGATCTTATTTTTAAAAAAATCCCATGACACAGAACAGTTTTTCAGAAAGTCCCTGCTCTCCATTGCTGGTACATCTGCCTCTGAGTGAACCCTCCTCTGACTACACCTCCCTCTGAGAACACCCTCCTCTGAGTGCACCCTTCGCTGGATGCATCCTCTTCTGAGTGCATCCTCCTCTAAGTATAGCCTCCTCTGAGTTTGACAATTGCAGATGTTGTAACCATGACCACCACCTCAGAAACAAAGTATTTCCATAATCACAACTGCCCACCTCATGTCCCTCCGGGGTCAGTCCCCCTGCTCCCACCCCCAGGCAACATGAATCTGACTTATGCTCCGAAGCTCCCCTCTCTGCCTTCACATAAGTGGAATCATACAGCAGGCGGCCTTTTATGTCTAGCTTTTCCCCCCTCTTTTTTCTCTTTTCCAATTTCTAAAAAGCTTCTGAGTTGAAAACAAACCATTTGTGGTTTTCCAAAGCCTCCTGAGTATGAAGGGGAAAGTAAAACTTACCTTCTGGAACACTTGGTAGTGGGATTTGGACCATATGTCAAGCTAGAAGGAAAGAGCAGAATCATCAATTTCAGAACTCTGGATTAAGAGAAATAAAACAAAATGCCCCAATGATAAAACAGGATCTCGGGGTTGAAAAGGATCTTAAATAGCCTGTTTAGGTTCTTCTGTATCAAATCTGCAGGTGATATAAGGGAAGGAAGTAAGAGACTACAAGGAAGACAGCTAAGACACAGCTGCCTCCAGGGCCCCAAGTGCTGAGCCCCTTGCTCAGTCTGTAACCTCAACTCCCATGCCTCCGAATCCCACCATATGACAAGGTCAATCCTGCCTTAGGACCTTTGCTCCTGCTGTGCTCTCTGCTTGGTTTGTTCTTCCCAAGCTCTCTCACAATGTCACTTTATTAGAGAGGCTTTCCTTAACTATTATTCTTGATACTTAGAGCTTTGAAAATTTTCACACTTAAAACTGCTCAAAGCACTAGTACTTTTTTTGATTGTTACTGGCTTCCCCATACAGAATGCATGCTCAGTGAGAGCAGGTAGCTTGACTTCCTCCCCACTGGCTCCCAGGGGACTTAAGAAAACACTGGACTATCCATGGTCCCCTGTCACAACGACTGATCCTTACGACCCATGGAGGAGGTTATCCAGCGGATTGGGGAGGGGAGGGCAGCGGGGAATTGGGGATAACAACAATTTTTGCCCACTAAATATTGTAACTCATTATGGACAATAAAAAAAAAAGAAAGAAAAAAGAAAACACTGGAGGCATTGGTAGGTCACTGTTGAGTGTAGGAAGACCAGAAGCATCCAGTTGCTGATGCCTGCTCCACCAAGCATCAGCCCAGGCCCTCCCTCATTTAATCCCCAGAACAAGCCTTACTTTGCAGATGGGGAGACAAGGGTTCAGAGACATTTCCAGCCCAAGGTCATCTGGAGGGGCCTCTCAGTTGGCCTCACCTAGTGTGCTCAAACCTGCTGGGCAGCAGAAGCCATGGAGGAATCAGTTTTGTTCCCAGTCTCCAGGCTCCTTGCTCTAGCCCTGGATGGCTGAGTGAGGAGGGTGGCCCACAGCCCATTTCTTTGAGGTTTTCCTCAGTGCTCTGGGTGCACTCTGATGCCTGGCCAGTCAGAAAGCCCTGATCTAGGGTAAAGCTGCAGGCCCCAGACAAGATGTGGGCAGGGCTCAGAGTCAACCCAGGCCAGCCTTCCTCCACACACACTTGGTCTCTCACACATAGGTACCTCAGTAGCTCAGTCTGACCCAAACCAGATAACCCCAGTTGGCATGATAGACCAAATTTGCACCTTTTCACTATTTTAAGAGTTAGAACAAATTAAGTATGGCAAACCCAGAATTACCCCAATACAAGCTGGGACACAGCTCACAGATAATGACCAAGTGAGGAAGCCTGTGGTGAGTCCCTGAGGTGCTAAAAAGTCAAGTTTAATATATGAGGTCAGACACTGAGCAAATTGAAACACCCAGTGAATGGGTCCCTTGGACCCTGCCTCTGGGGTTGGCTGGTGGTCATGGCAGAAGCCTGACCGAGGCAGCTGAGGCCCTTGTGATCTACAGCAGGAGGGAGCATTCGATGCAATCTGGTGTAAACCTTCTTCTGAAAACAGGAAGTAAGTATACCATTTGACCTGGGTACTTCGAATTCTTCCTACTCTGAGGAAAGCACCAAAACCTGGCTTTCTGAAGCAGCCTTGGAAATTAAAAGTCAGGGTGCACTCGGCTCCTTCCTGCTCACAACTGGCTTTATGTGCATCTCTGTGCCTGAATACTTTCACATTGGAGAAGGTTAAAAGCAAGTCTAAGGACCATGACTAGGATCCTGCTAGAGAGGGTGGAGGATTAGCAGCCCAACTCAGGTGGGGCAGACAATACTCTCCTTCATGTCACTAAGAAAATGCACCTGAAGTCACCCTTGCCTTATTATCTGTCCCTACCATATCCCTCCTGGGTTCCCCTGAGTCCAGAACAGTACCCTCCCCCATGCCCTCTAGAGATAGTGTCAACTTTCAGCCGCTGCTCCACTTAAACTAAAGGATGGGAGGAAGAATTTTTAAAAATCTCCAGGCATTGGAGTTTTAAGTTGATGGGTTAGTAATCTGTAGGGGAAAAGTGACAAATAACTCTGAAGGAAACCTCAAAGGAAATACACGACATTAATTCCCTACATTATCAGTTCCACTGAAGAAAGCCACTGCTGGGCAGCTGGTCTGGTTTGGAAGAACAGTCAGGTGAGTGAGTTTTCAGTGCTGCAGTTCAGCCCATGGTTTAACAAATGCAGCATTTAAACACTGTCCAGGGACTGCAGGGTGAATAAGAACATCTTTGCATCTTTGAGTTCTACCAAAATCATTGCCAAGATGGCAGGGAGGTGCCAAAGATTCTAAATCTCTGTTTTAGGAAGAGTAACATCAATGTCTGAACTTGGAACTGAATCTTCCTCTTTCCATTTCCAGCCCACAGCTGCTGTTTCTGAAGTTCCCCACTGCTGGTGCCTTCTGCATGTTCACACCACACGTAAGAAGACCAAGAGAGGAACACAAGCCACAGAGACACAGAAGGAAAATGAATTCGCAGACTAAAAAGTTGCAGACTTTACTTAAGAGAAAATTATCTTAAGAGATCTTCACTATCTACAAAATCTTGAAATAAAAGCTATATAGAGAGAAATATGCAGAGGTTTAATTAAGAGGTGGACTCTGCATTCCCACTGTGGATTCTCGAAGCACACTGGCCTATTCAGAGGAGGGAGGTGCTCTTTTTGAAAAGAGGTTTAAATATATTATTCAGAACCCTAGGGGATAGCTAGACCATCTGGGCCCCGTGGCCTTGGACAATAGGGTCTATTTACCTGGCACACATGGCTGAGAATGAGACCCACTAACAATGGGCTCCCCTTCAGCTTGGAACCCACAGCAGGTGGTTTGCACCTGATTTTCTGCTAGATTTATGCCAAAGAAAGCCATTTAGATGAGTGCTCTGGAGTCAATGCCTTTCTCTCCTTGGGGCCAGGAAGAGCTGGGAAATTCATTTCAGGAAGCCAGGGCTGATCAGAGTGAATATTTATTATTTCCAACTTATTTGTTGCGAAGGCAGGCATGGCTAACACTTTTGCTAGCTGCAATATTCAAAGGAATATTCTGGGAGCTGCAAGCCTTCAGCCTGGTGAGCAAGACATTATTCTTCATCGTGGTATTGGGAAAAGACAGTGGAGCTTCCCCCAAAACACTGGGCAACGTTTGAAAGAGCTGAAAGGGCAAAAGTCAGCTTGGTAGAACCTGGTGGATGAACCTGCAGGTGCAGCTTCTGGACTTAGGACTGGGGTGTTTTGGGTGGGAACAGAGTCTGTTCTCAGGCAAAGCGCAAGCCCTGCCAATGACCAGGTGCTCTGGTACACAGATCTGTCCTCAGAACAGACACCAAGATATTCAAAAACCTCTTTCAACAGACAGAATGACCTACATCTGAGGGTAAGGTCATTCTGTCTTTGTTGATCCCCATCTCCTCCATTACAAATAGCAAGGACAGATGTCTGCCAACTCACAGATGAGGAAACTGAGATGTGAGAGGCTAACCGAGGCAACACCATAGTTTATATGTAAAGGGGAAGTTAGAAGGTCTGTGTCCACAGATCCAGGCCTTGCCCTGGGAAGAGGAGACTGTCTTTCAGCTTGACTTCAGATGGGATATGACTCTGAGCCCCATTATGCTGTCACTGGCCTAGCTCTTTTGGGGGTGCACCTGCAGAGTTCAACGTTACAAATCTGTTCCAGGCCTGCTGCTGTGACAACAATCATTGCTGCTAAAACTCATTTAGCAGTATGCGAAAATTCTGGCAGCTTATCAGAAAGTTATCAATTCTTTATTTCCTTTCCAAAGACAGCATACACAGAGAATTTTAAATGATCTCAAATGGACTCTTCCAAAGGAACTTGGAGCTGCAGTGGGGCTTCACCCTTAAAGCAGCTCTTCAGAGCTCTGCTTTGCGAGGCTGACAGTGATGGACCCGTCAGCATGGGTGCAGGCTACATCTGGGTAGTGGTAATGGGAGTCCTTCAAGGCTACCCAAGTTTTCAGAGCCAATGAAACTTTTGTGTGGTCATCTTCTAAGTCTTCCCATTCTCCCAGAGGAGAGCCAAGGGAACAAGTCTCACTGAGGACCGCAGTGTTACGGGTCCATTATTCTTCAACTTTTCACTTCCAATCAGGACATGCATTTGTTACTAAAAACTGCTGAAAGCACAATTTCAGGGCATCCTCTGCATAGGAATTAAACTGGATTCCCCTTTCCCTGCTTTCACCCTTCTCCCCAGAAGTAACAAGAGGCCATTTTTCTGAAGGTCGTCTGAACAATTTCAAAGACTATAACAAATCAAAATGTTCCCTGCATCTAATATCAAACGGGGCTGATGCCAACACTTATTAGAGAAATCAGATTCAAGCTTTCCCCAACCCCCTCGACCCAAACACACACACACATCCAACTTTGAAGTGGGAAGAATTCGGGATCAGAAATTACCCTGGAGACAGCTCGGGCTGTCTTTGAAGGTTCCCTTTGATACCACCATTTCTTTTCCTCTCTTACGCTCAGAGGCTAAAAGCTGCCTTTTTTATTGATATGGGGTAATTAATGAAGCTATAGCATTAACATAACCTAAATCCCCTAATAAGATAAATTCAACCGAGACACTTCCATTTTTTCAGTTAAGCCTGACAGATATAAAATCAGGACAATGGCCAGGTATCCCTCTGCACTGTGCCTGTTAACATGCTGAGTCACGGCTTACTCTGATTACAGTGACTAGCAGCTGGTGAGTCTGAACAGCAGTTTTATTCTTTATTAGAGGAATGAGACTACAAGTGCTTGGTATACAAAAATTTGCATCACAGGTAGAGAGACAGGGTGTCAGGGCGGTGCTGTTGCTGCAAGGTGATAGCCTTGCTGGGCTGGATTCTGATGGGAACAAACTGGCTGGGTCTGGAACCTGGAGGTGGTGCCAGGCTACTATTACAGCACTGGAGATAAGGAAGTCCTTAGAGTGTGCTGATATGTAGGACTAGGTGACAAACTGCACAGGTAGGGGTTAAGGCCACTTGAGGCTCTCCAAGCCACACCCAGTGAACCAGAGGGTGAGCTTCAGGATCCTACAGCAAGAAATGGCCCTAACCTCAGGACACCAACTCAGCAAATGCAGGGCTGTGTCTTTGTGACGGCAAAAATGGGAGCTGATTAAATGGGCAGGCAGGGAGGAGGTCAGAGAGCAGGCCAGCAAGAACTTCTCCACCAAATGTCTAAGCACTCTCAATGTTGCAGAGGCACCCGGCCCTCTTAGTCTTGCTCTGTCCAGTTTTAAGGACGGTCCTCAAAAAAATAAAAAAAAGCCGGGTGTGGTGGCACACGCCTTTAATCCCAGCACTCAGGAGGCTGAGGTAGGAGGATCACCATGAGTTCAAGGCCACCCTGAGACTACATAGTGAATTCCAGGTCAGCCTGGGCTAGAGTGAGACCCTACCTCGAAACCACCCCCCCCAAAAAAAAGGAGGGTCCTCATACACCTGTCCACCACACTCCTGATGCTAACCATCAAACAGATTCCCAAATATGCTCAGAGAAGCCACACTAATCTTCATCAGAATGTGTGTGAGCCTGCGTGATTCCCTTAGCCTTTGATTTATTTACAACTTTAATGCCTGCTGCTTCATCTCGCGTTTGATTCTTTACTTTTCCAATCCAGCCAAACATTTCACATCCCAAGTGGGCTATTTCACTAGCCTCTCTTACACACAATTGGGCTTCTGTGCTGTTCTGGGCACTAGGGCCTATCATTGGGACACAGTCAATGGACAGAATTGGTCTATACAGGATCGTGGCTGGCACTTGCCCAGCCTAGATCTTGGCTTTCT
Organism: Zapus hudsonius; assembly: GCA_004024765.1. NCBI lineage: Eukaryota > Metazoa > Chordata > Mammalia > Rodentia > Dipodidae > Zapus > Zapus hudsonius. The sequence goes on from PVHP010012894.1 coordinate 28,240, forward strand.
GTTTTGTAAAATGAGTCTGATAGTAGTTCCTGTATCTTGGTATGCCTAGGAGGACTGGCTAATCACTGAAGGCAGTATAGATAGTGCAATGCCCTGCCAGGCCATCTATGCTACTGGAGAGAGGGGTGAAGATAGGAGGGAGGGAGGGAGGGAAGAAGGGAAGAAAGAAGGGAGGGAAGAAGAGATAGAATAGATCAGAATGGCTGAATCTGAGGAATACCCAGGAGGACTGATACCTGTGTGGGTGATGTGGATGAGAATGGCTAGTGGGAGAGGGGAACCCTGGGGAACAGGCAGCAAGGAGAAGATAGAAAGAAGCATTTGAAGCAGCTATGATGGGGTCATTAGAGAGAACTTTTGGAGGGCTACATTCAATACTATTTTCCAATTCCCTTGTTTTAAGTACAGCATAAAAATAATGCCAGCAATAATTTATGGAGTACTTATCAGGTGGTAAAGTGCTAGTATTATTTGGACACTTTCAGGATGGGTCAATCACAGCAGCATTGATAGGTATCATGCAAAGTAAGAGATCTCATTCCTCATCTCAATACCCAGTACGCTTTATCTGCTCCTTGACTGGGTAACTTTACAAGCTTGGGCCTGATTATAGATTAACTTTCTATGTATCCATTCTTCATCTCCAATCCTCTTGCAAGTGAGCAAGGGCTGTGTATCATACCAGGTTTGACTATCACATTTCCAGCCTTGAAAAAAGCTAAGAGGAGTGATTCCTTCCACACTTATTTTGAGGAGATGAGCTTGTTTCTTTTCTTTTCTTTTTCTTTCTTTCTTTCTTTTTTAATGGAAACTCTCAACTAGTGATTTGTTTTCTGGGAATGTGAAAGTTCGCCTTGTTCAAAACACAGATCTCATTCAGCTCTGGCACCTCTTCAATGATAAGCCACATCTACTCTCTGCTTTTTAAAAAATTTATTTATTTGCAAGCAGAGAGGTACAGACAGACAGAGAGAAAGAGACAGTATGGGTGTGCCAGGTCCTCTTGCCACTGCAAACAAACTCCAGATGCATGCACCTCTGTGCATCTGGCTTTATGTGTGTACTGGGGAATCGAAGCTGGGTGGAAACTTTGCAGGCAAGTACCTTAACCACTAAGCCATTTCTCCAGTCCCTCATCTGCTCTTGAAGAACATTCTATTCTCACCTAAAGTGGCCATTGAGGGGTGGGTGCTACTACTAATAAACTTTAACCTTTCAGAATTTAAAATGAGGGAAGGGTAAGTTCCACAGAGAAGGAGCAGGGCCAGGCTGGGAAGTGACGGAGACTCTGGGTGGGTCTCTCAGGCAGGCGCTCATTACAGAGGGGCAGGCAGGCGGGGGGGCAGACACAAATGAAGGCTGTCAGCTCCCATTAGTATCCTCCGCTGCTGCTCTCCACAGAGCCATATGGAAAGTGTGGGCCACAGTAACTAGGGGTCCACATTATTGAACTTTCCATGAAACCAATCACCCGTGGGGAAGCACTTGTCTTCTTTCTGCAGTGGCATTCAGTGCAGCTGGAGAGATGACTTCCAGAGGGCCACTTGTTAGTGTCATGGAAAGAGAGTGTCACTGGGTTGTGTCAAACTAACTTGATTTTCCTCATGGTTCTAGGAAAAGGAAAATGCTGAACCCTGGGCTATTGATGTGCTGGTTGACTTGGAAAAAAAATCCATTTCCTCAGAAGACACATTTAATGAGGCAACTGGGGTCTAAGGTGATAAATTAGAAATTCAAGTAAGGGCATCAGGCTTCGAGGGGAAAGCAGTGGCTTGATGAAAAATGGAAGCAGAGAGAATGAAACGGGCTTTGTCAAGTGTGCATCTTTATCCAGATGAGTCTGTGTTAGGGAATCATTGTAGGTGATTGCTAGTTGTCATTTATTGGGAACTCTATCTGTTCTGGGGTTCAAAAAAAGGGACCCCCCACCAAGATACCAGGTTGCTTACCTTGCCATCTTCCGTGTAGACATTTTCATTATACCCTTTTACTATTGTTCGATCAATGAACAGACTCCTCATGACCATGATCACTTTCAGCACCTTGCCTAAGGTCACCTGTCAAAAGGCAAGCATGTGTATGTGAAGGCTCACAGTGGAACATGCAGGCAGAAATGACCACCCATTTGTTCTGTTTCTGAGTGAGGCAGCAGAGGACATTCAGAGGGAAGGCACGGTACGTTTACCTCAAAGCACTTAAGAAAGACTCAGTGACAGGAGGTTCTTCTTGTAATCTCTTAAGGATGCTTGGGCCCCAACTCATCAGATTACTTTGCATTTACTCTTATTTTTGGCTTACAAACTCTAAGGGAAAGTTTCATGAATGTTTACTATCTGATGGATAAAGTACCTATTACTCATCCAAGGCTAGAATCCTGTAATTCTGGCATTCTAGGATTTAGTGAGCATACTGAATTTCTTAGTGTGTCAAGGCCCTATTTATGTTCATGGAATATGTAGCATACAACACACAGAGTAGAAGCAGGCACCAACAACCCTTGGTGGAGATACCTATTTATAGGAACAGGTAAACAGCAGAAAGATAACGCCAAAGTCAAGTCTGAAGGCAAAAGGAAAGTGGCTAAATTTTATCTCCAGAAAAGAAACCTGGTCCTGGAAATACATGTAGTGCTTTTATTTTCTTGGAACCTAAGTACATATTATGGATTAAGGAAACACCTAAAAAGAGCCTCACAGATGCCAGGAAAGAAGGCACCTGCTGTGCAGGTGGATCCGGCTCCAGCAGGAATAGCAATGCCCAGCCTTTCATTGGGGGCTCAGGCATTAACTGTGCTAAGCCTCTAGTCAGTTCCCAGGTGAGACCCTGGAGACAGAACTGGCCCAGGACCCACCGTGAGGTCCTGGCTATTCCAATGGAATTCCACATTACAGTATTAGCTGAAGGGAGTTTGCTAATCTGTCCCAATTCTTTGATACCAACTGCTGCCAATTTCTAGATGTCACCCTTCCTTGAACCACTGAGACATCTTGCCAGCCCAATCACTTTCTTATTTTCCTGTTCCTAACACATTCGCTTTCCCAGACTATTCCTAGGTACCAGTAAGAACTCTGACATTTGGCTCCTTTAATAACTTTAGGTGCTGGCTTGATGTCTCCATTTTGTATGTTTAAGCTTGAACATAAGCAGGGTAAGAAAAAAATATGATGCATTTGTTTACATTTAAGGGAGTGCTAATAAACACATCTTATTCCTTCACTTTTAAATATTGTAACACCAGGTGACAGTCAGTGGATACTTTTCTGTGTAGCTGAGAATCCTATCTTAGAGATGCAATAAACCACAAAGACAGGACCAGCAGCTCTGCTTTTAGTCAAAAACAGCCTACTGTAAGGGAAGGAGGACAGACAGAGTGGCAATGCAGAAATCAATAGCTTCTCAGGGGCTCAAATGGAGAGAGATCTCCTGCAAATGGGCCCCCATCTTCCACTAAACAGTTTAACTCATTTGCTAAGAAGCTCAGATAACTAAGCAGCTGTTTCCTAAAAACACTAAAATCTAGCTAGCTCTAGGTAACTGGCAAATTGCCTTAGAAATTTCTTTCTTCTTTCTTTCTTTCTTTCTTTCTTTCTTTCTTTCTTTCTTTCTTTCTTTCTTTCTTTCTTTCTTTCTTTCTTTCTTTCTTTCTTTTTTCTTGGTTTTTCGAGGTAGGGTCTCACTCTAGCCCAGGCTGACCTGGAATTCACTCTGTAGTCTCAGGGTGGCCTTGAACTCATGGTGCTCCTCCTACCTCTGCCTCCTGAGTGCTGGGATTAAAGGCGTGCGCCACCATGCCAGGCCTAGAAATTTCTTACTTTCAGAAACCTGAAAATGGATTTCAGAGCCCTACACTAAAGACACCTGAAGTTTTATATTAATTTTTTTTGGTGTGTGTGTGTGTGTGTGTGTGTGTGTGTGTGTGTGTGTGTGTGTGTGTGTGTGTGTGTAGAGACCAGAGGTTGATGCCAGCCAGGTGTTGTCTCCATCTTATTTCTAACTGAGGCAGGATCTCTCCTTGAGCCCAGTTATCTCTGGTTCAGCTGGTCTAGCTAACCATCTTATCTCAGGAATTTCTATCTCTACCCCATACTCCTGGCTGGGGATCCAAACTCCAGTCTTCACACTTAAGTAGTACAGCAAGTACTTTATCCACTGAGCCATCTCCTAAGCCCATTTAAAAAAATTTTTTAAAGTTAATTTAGATATTGTACAGTAATACAAAAAGCTAAAAACAGATGACTGCAAAATTCTAAAATTTTTTTTTTCAAAATTCTAAAATTAAGGTAAAAGGAATATAACTTCCTAGTCTTTCCATTTTCTTGGTGTGTTTGTGTGTGTAGGCCAGAGGTTGACGCTGGGTGTTGTCTTCAATCCCTTTCCGCCATAATGAAACATCTCTCACTTGAACCCAGAGTTTGTTGATTTGTCTAGTCTAGCCAGCCAGCTTGAGCAGAGACCCCCCCTTTTTTTTTTCAAGCTCCAAAGCACTAGAATTACAAGCAGGCTGTCACACCCACCCAACATTTACGTGGGTGCTAAGGATCTGAACTCAGGCCTCTAATTGAGTTGCTTGCAAGTTTCCTAATATAAATATGGCTATGCTGTGCACTTCGGTTACAACATGCTTTTATTGCATTTGGGATTATATTCTATTTTAGGATAGATTCACAGAATTCTAATTACTGGTGTAAATACTAGATGCAATCTGCCAAACTGCTGTCCACAAGGGTTGTGCCAACCAGAATGGTACGAGCATACCCATTTTCCTCTTTTTTGGTCTTGCCACCAATGGGAGCTATTAAAATAAAATCTACCCCTCTCTACCTCAATATTGACTTAGGATAATTTTGAAAATATGAAAGGTCTTATTATATAGTGCAGGCTGGCCACACACTCATGACAATCCTTCTGCTTCAGCATCCTGAGTACTGTGATTATAGGTGGGAAATTTCACATCTGGCTTCCAATTTGGGTTTTAAAAGCCTTTTGGTATAAAGAACCCCCACCAGACCCATCTGAACTGCAACAATGACCAACTCCTAGCTAACCTATTGTTACCCCCACCTTTTGTCCCTTCCCTGTGCTATTTTGAAACAAGTAACAGCCATCTACTTGAGTCTATATCTCTAAAAGATAAGGGCTCAGAGAACCATGATATCATCTCATGTTTAAATAATAGTAATTCCTCAAGGTCTTACAACACATGGTTTAGTGTTTAAGTTTCAACAGCCTCTCATAAATGCCACTTTTAAAATGATTTGCTTATGCCAGAATCCAAATTTGGAGCTCCTCAGTGACCAGCTGACACATCTCCTAAATCTCTTCTAAGCTGAGGTTATCTCCCGCTTTACTGGCTAAAGAAATGGGGCTACTATCTATGGAGGTTTCAGTCTGGATTTCCCTGGCGGCTTCCCCATGGTGTGCCAACATGTTCTCACTCTGCACTTCCCACTGATTGGATGTGAGACTCTGTGGAGGAAGTTCTTAAGTGTGTGGAGGCACAGAATTATGGACTTTTGAATTTTAACATGGCCAGTGACGCTATACCCAAAATTTTGAGGCTTTGGACTCAGGTGCCCTAGGAGCTAGGTGTCAGCCCTGCTGCTCAGAAGCCTGGCCTTCTTCCTACCTTCTCTGAATGCATCCCTTCCCCGCAATCTAAAGGAAGACAGGGCTGCATCCATTGCAGAAGGTCTGAAGGGGTCTAGCAGGTGATGCACACATGTGGGGGACAGCACAGGGCCAGTGAAGAGGAAGGGCTTGGTGTTAGGTAGGAATTCAGGCAACACCCTGGTCCCCTCCCCCATCTGGCCTCAGGGGAAGTTTCACCTGCTTCCAGAACAGGAGATAACGCCCCCCCACCTGCTGTGTCTCTGTCTGGCGAGAGACACTGTCCTTCCTGATGCTGAGAACTACTGACCACCTGACCCCTTCCCCCAAGCTGGACATTCACCTTAAAAGCCAGATCTTGATCTGGCCTTTCACTCTTCTTCCATTTTGGAAAATAGCCTGGAGCTTGGGGTCCCTTTCCTCCTATTAAAGCCTTTCCTTTCAGACGTCTCTCATGGTGGTCATTTCCATTTTAACACTTGGCAGCAACTATTGCCTGAAGCTGGATCTGGAGTGGTTAAAGGTACTTGCTTGCAAAGTCTGATGTCCCAGGTTTAAAGCCAGATGCACAAAGTGTGGCACATGTGTCTAGAGTTCATTTGCAGTGGAAGAAGGCCCTGGTGCGCTGCCCATTCTCTCTCACTCACTCTGTTTATCTCTGCCTCTCTCAAATAAATAAATAAATAAATTAAAATAAAGTGAATATGAAAAATGGGGAAGTTGAGGTGGTAATATACCTCAGTGGCAGAGTGCTCATCTAGCTTGCGTCAAGCTCTGGGTTCCATTCTTAGTGCCGCAACAAAGTGGGGGTGGTGGTGGTGGTGAGGAAAACGGATTCTCTGTAGTGCCCAGAATCCATGTCCTGGGCCAGTGTTGTGCAACACATGAACACTTACTCTATAAACAGTTCACCTTATCTAGCCCTTCTTTAGAATTAGTGCAAAGAGAAAGCTTCTTAGTGCTATAGTGAAGAAAATGGCTTCTAAACCTCCTCAGGTGTGCCTGCCTTTCCAACTGCAAAACATCACTTCAGTTATACTGTTACAGTGGTCCCCTTAAGGGACCTGGGTCTTGTTTGTACATAAAAGACAACACTGAAGGGAAGATGCAGCTCTGAGCCTGGGAAAACATTTTCACACAGGAACCCAGGACAGTACCTGAGCACCTGGGAGAATGTTTTACATATCTGAAGAATCCTACCTCTGTTAAACCCCTTTTGAAAGAATTTAACACCCCAGTCCAATCCACATTTCTATGTCTCCTGATAGGCTGTCGCTTAGTGAATCTCTTATCTAGGAGGAACTTTAACATGAAGCCCATATCACCCCAAAGATCCTTTAAATATGATCATAGAAGCTACCCACGGGGAACATGACTTAAGATATGCCTGTCCACTCTCCTTCATTAAATAAAGGTTACTTTGTCTAAACTCAGTCTGTTCTATCTTCTGCCTCGTATTTTTTCAACAAACACTATAGGTAGCTTTATATAAATAGTTGACTCCTTTTTAAAATAACACACTTTTACTTACAGCAGGGTTCAGACATGCAGCCAGTTGTCTGAATAACAAATTCTGTGCTGTCTACTTTACCTTCCAACATATATACACTAGGCCAGATCAAAGGTGCCATATGGCCCACGTTCCTCAGATATGGTCAGTGTGCCTCCCCCAAATCCTAGATTTACACACTGCTTATCCCCAACCTCCTTTGGCCCCACACAGCCTGCAGGATAGCAGGAATGTAATTGATTGGCTTCTCTGCCCTTCCAAGAGTTGGTTGTCAGCAGATACCTTTTCAACCACCAGATATGTTAGCTTTTTGTTGGTGACAGAGCCGAACTAAATATTTCTTCTGTTCTCCTCACCTTTCCTCCCACTTCCTCTCTTGTCTTGTGACATGCCTTGCCACATTGAGCTAGAATCCTTCTTAGCTTGGCAGGCAACTGCTAAAGACTCACCCACCCCAAGCACAGCTTCCCTTGCCTAGGCTGGCAAAGTCAGCATTCCAGATATTCTCTCTGGGAAGAGGACAACAGAGAAGCTGCCCAGGGCCATTGCAAATGCTCCCTGGTCCCTGCTTAGGATGCAGAACATTTCCTTGACTTTCTTTAATGTGCCACTTGAACACTCCCTGGACCAGAAGAGTGCCCAGTCCATTGCAGGAAGAGTGATCTTAGGAGATGTACTGTTCAGTATAGAAAAGTGTTACCTTGGCAACAGCAAGCATGTTTCATTACCAGATGGCATTAGCTTTCATCTGTGGCACCCCATAGCCATTGCCAAAAACCAACCTTAGCTCCTGTCAGTGAGCATCTTGCTTCTGATTATGACAGCATTGGGTAGTTGGTGGAAGGATGTCCATTGGCCCATCTGTGATACATTGTCATATCAGTCTATCAAAAGCTCAAGGTCACAACAACCTAGTGTAGCCCGATATGCTAGAAACTCACACTCTTCAGATACATGAGGGAGGGGCTGACTCACTGTGGAGTGATGCTAGGGATGGAAAGCACATTGTGGAATGTGCTCCAAGCCCCATCCTGATGGCTACAGGCCTTGCATGGTCTGCTCTGCCACACACACTCAGCTTTATTGTGTACAGCGTCCCATGACATGCTTTCTGTGGAGCCTCTTTTAGAATTTCCTCAACTAGCTCTTTGGTGATTTGATCTGCACCTGAGCAAACAGACACGAGAGGCTGTCTGACTTCCTGGACATACACCTGTGGGACAGAAGCCCTGTGCAGAGGTACAGGCACATGACAGCTTTGCTTCTTCCACCGAAACCTCCTGACTTGCAGGCCCTTTCTGTTCCATAGTTATTCCTCAATCCCAAGCACCACTGTTACCCTCTCTTCTTCACAGATTCCCTGAAGCCCCAAATATGGCAGCAGGAGGGAGGATTGACCCAGATGTGGGCACACTGACCTGGGACTGTAGCAGTTCTGGTTTCAGCTTTGATGCTAACTGACCTCAAATATAGCCTAACTTCCCCATTTTTAAAGAGGTAAACCAAGCCCTAGGGAGGTGGATAAGTAACATAAACCTGAATCTAACTGGAGGGTACTGAAGTGCTACCTCACATGGAGGTCTGGTGTGCTCCCAGGCTCTGAGGAAGGTAGGGAGGGAGAAGGGTGTGCATCACAGAGCCATTAGGCACAATCAGAAAAGACCTGGCTCAGGAGATGGCTGTGCCCAGGAGCAGTTCCCAGGGGTGCTCCATGGATGGTCCTCCAAAAGCTGCTCATAGACATGGCCAAAGAAAAGTACTCAGGGCCACCCAGACTTTTCATGGCCTCTTGGGGCTCTTCCCCAAGAATAATGTCCTTTGCTGGAAGCATAGGGTGAGCTGGTATAGCTGCAGTGTTCTCTGAACCCAGGAGGAAGCTGGCAGCTATCTTATTTCCATTCTTTTTTTTCCCCCCTGGTTTTTCGAGGTAGGGTCTCACTCTAGCTCAGGCTGACCTGGAATTCATTGGAGTCTCAGGCTGGCCTTGAACTCACAGTGATTCTCCTATCTCTGCCTCCTGAGTGCTGGGATTAAATGCGTGCGCCACCATGCCCGGCTCCATTCTTAACAGAAGGCAAAAGCCCAAGTTTCCAAGGTCACTCTTTTCTATGTGGAGCCAGGGGCTACCTTGTGCTGTTTCCCCACATTTGGCCCAGCCCACGAATCCAAATGCCAGCCATGGTGAATGCAGAGCCAGGACTCATCTGATCCTCAGCTCCCAGCAATCTTCTTTGGCATCTGTCAAGTGGCTTCACACCCTGCTCTGCAGGGCTCCTGGCCTCACTCACTAGAGACTTTATGCACACTTTCAATCCCATCCCAAGACACTAATAATGTACCTGCTCTAATTTTAGTGTCTTTAAAAAAGTCTGTTCTCTGGATTCTGCACAGCTGCTGGAACCGTGTGGGGCAGAGCTGTCCTCTGAATGGCAGTCTCAGAAGCTGCAGCAGCGAGGGGCTCGAGGACACAGAGGTACAGGGGTACTAGCTGCTGCTGCTTTCTAGGAAACTGGGGTTGGCTGGAGCCATGAGTGTCTGAGCCAGGCCGAGTTGGAGAGACTGAAGTCTTGGCAGGGCTGGGGTCGAGAGGACAAACTATTCACCCTGTCTTGTAAGAAGTGGTCCATAGGAACTGCGAGGTCAGGACAGCTAGCACATCACCAAGAGAAAACTAGTGACTAGGAGATTATGCGAGAACCCAAGTGTGCCTCCAAGGGTAGAATGAATGCCATGCCGTGTAGTGCGAAGGGAGGGAAACAAACTGGGAAGCAACTCCCATCCAGGGGCTGGGCTTTCCACTGTACAAGGCAGGGGATTTTGTTTTGTTTTGACAAGGGCCAGGAAACACGAGGCAGAACAGCTGAGTCCAGTGCCTCTCTCTATAAGACAGGATGCCACCTTGCCAGTAAGGCCCAGCCTCAGACTCCTGAAGGAAAGCATATCTGAGTGTGGACCTTGGCTCTACTCCGCTCAGCTGTGGCAAATCACTCACCCTCTTTTTAAAGAAACCTCCACTTTCCTTGCCAACATTGGGAGAAGGGAACAAGGGAGTCCATAGCAATCTAAACACAAAGCAAGGGCATGGGGGGGATTAGCCAGCAGTCTGCAAGGCCTTTGAAGTCCAGGCTCTACCCCATCACTAACAGAGCAGGGTGGCCTGGGGAGAAGCTGCTCGGTGAGCACACTCTTCAGCACCAACATGGAGCCTCTGGGAGGACCACACAGCTGGGGCTCCTGAGGGTCCACCAGTGCCAGGGCCAGCACTCACTGCATGATAGCAATTATTAATATCACTGCTGCCATTATTTTTAACAAGTACTAAACACCCTGCCTAACAAGGTTTATTTTCCATTAGGTGGCTTATTCCATTGATGGGTAAATTGGAATCATTTGCTAATGAGCCATCAATGTTAGCAATTTGAGCACTTGTGATTTTTCCTTAACTCTTTCCTGTCTTCTAAATTCAATCTCCCCTAGTTGCAGAGGAATGTCATCACAGGGGCCCTAGTCCCTCGCCAAGTTTCACTGAAGAGTTATAAAATAATTTTCTTTTCAATATTACAGACATGAAATACTTCATAATCTTATCTCCTCCTCAAGAACAAAAATTTACTCGCCAAAGTATAACAAAACAAAGAACAGAGAATGGAGCTTCCTAATCTTAGTTTCATTCTACTTTTGCACTTCCTTTGTAGTGCTATGAATAATCCCAAATCATCAAAATAAACTCCAATCTATTTTAATTTGTAGATATGTACATACATCTAGTTTTCCAGAGAAAAGAGAGAGTAGAGAACGAAAGCCAACAATGAATGAGATGGGAAAGAGAGGTGACCTGACTGACAATACTGAGAACACTGTGCCTTTGATGGCAGATCCTGAAAGCAACTCTCCACAGTAACACACCCTCCCACAATGGAGGGAACCAGTCTCTGTTCCCACCCAGGGAGACTGCTACTTTCTGTTCCGGCTGGAACCATTAGACCAGATATGGGTGCAGGGGTCAAGGGGTGATGCATGTAATAGCCTGGTAGAGCAAGCTCTGCCTCTGTCCAGCATTTGGAGAGAAAAACATGGAGCTGAAGGGGGATGTCAAAATCACACTGCCATGAGAAGGCCACCTAAGTGAGGGAGAAGGGATGGGGAAAGGAGGAAAGAGAGAGACTCAGACAGATGACACTAGACCCTGAGCTGCCTTGGAATGCAAATGGCTTGCCTCCAGGTTTTTTCCCTCCTCAATGCACCCAATAAATTTGTGTTAAATACATGTTATGTGCAATCTAGGCATTAGCATCACAGAGATAAATAAAATAGACATTCATAGAGCTAACAGTCTAGTAAAGGCAACAAATAAGTGTAGAAATATAGAGCTATATACTGTAGTTATGGAGGAAATTAAAAAAGGGGAGCATCTTAAAGAGATCATTTAGGGTAAGGCCTATGTGTGCAAAATTGGTATTTGAGAAAGATGGTCAATTGTTAACATGTTCATTCACCCACATATTTATTAAGTACCCACTATGTGCCAAGCATTGCTTTAAGGATTGTAGATAAAACAGTGAACAGACCACATCTGCTTAGACATTCTTTGGGGACAGAAGGGGTGGTAGGGGAAAATAAAATCACTCTGTATAGGGCTCTCAAGATAAAAAAGCTAGGTCAAGGGGTTGGTTCAAGCTTGGCTGAAGTCTAACTGAAACCAAGGTAGTCTAGGCCAAGTTCAGGGCAGAGCAGCAATGGAGGAGCAGGTACAACAGGGTCCACTGTGTAGGAAGGAGGTCATGCAGACAAGAGTGGCAGAGGCAGGCCTCGTGGGTGAGGCAGCATCTTTGAGCCTCTGATGAGTTGAGTTCTTTCTGGGTGAGAAGGGAGGCTACTACAGGGCTTGGTAAAGGCATAATAAGTCTGGTGTGAGTTTAGAAATACCTCTTGGAGGGCTGGAGAGATGGCTCAGTGGTTAAGGCACTTGCCTCCAGTGCCTAAGGGCCCCTGGTTCAATTCCCCAGTACCCACATAAGCCAGACCCACAAGGTGGTGGCTCTTATGCGCGCGCGCTCTCTCTCTCTGCTTGAAAAATGAATAAATAAAAAATATTTTTTCTAAAAAAGAAATACCTCTTGGAGCTTCATGGAGAAATTAAGAAAGGGAGTGGGAGATCAGGAGAAGGAACAATGGCAGCTTCAAGTAGTGCTGGCAGCAAGGAGGGAAGACCCTATGGATTTAAGTATTGATATGATGCCTATTGGAAAAATGTGAGGTGAAAATAAGGGAGCCAGGAAGTGTGTGAGTTTCTGTTCTGAGCACCAGGTAAATGGTCTTTCCCTTTACTGAGACAATGAAGGAGGCAAAAAGGGAAGGAAACCGTTCCTCTTGTGCAAAGCTTGAGGTACTCTTGAAATATCTAAGCAAAACAATGCTAGGTGGGCAGTTTTGAGATTTGGGATTCACAACCAAGGGCTGGCTAGAGACAGTTCCATTCTATGAAAGCTCCTAGCAGCCCCTCACCCTTACCCCAGGATGGCCTGTGTGAGCTCAAATGAGTTCACAGCTCATCTTAAACCCACACAACAGAGCAGTACTAGTCTGGGTGACAAAGGGGTGGGTTTGCAGACCTATATAGTATCGGTCCCCAGGATGGCTAATTCAAATTTAGGTGAAGGTAGTCCCTACACAGACCTGTCACTGCCATTAGAATGGTACCATGGTGCTCTCTGGGACAAAACTTGACTCTGTTAAATTTCCATTTCTTCTGTCAATACCTGTTAGGCAGCACTTGGCTTTTTAATATTTTGTCTGTAGGATGTATGCCAACTTGACCTTGATGTAGAAAATTTTAATTCAAATCAATACATGGACAAGGTCACTTTAAAATCCAATTAATATGAATGGAAAAATATGCCCCACAATTCTGTGAGCTCAAAATGGAACAGTTGCAAGTTAACTACAAAAGAGACATGCACACAGCCTGTTTAGGCTCTGCTGTGTTTGATAATGCAGCTATCTGTGTCCTTAAATACATGTGGTAGTTTGAATACCAAAAAATTTTTTGTGCCTATTTAGGGTAGCTTAAAATTAAACTGAGTTTGTTTGAAGAAAAACATAAATGTACTGAAAACTGTGAATTCCTATAACCTGATTTTAAGTAAATTAAACACTGGACTTCAACTCACCCACAAATCCCTAGAGAAATCTAAGGCTTTACAGTTTGAACACTAGCACTTTGCATTTATATAGAGTGCATTTACAGAACTGCTTGCAATAACCACAACACACGGGGAAACCGAGGCACCATATTTTAACTTTTGCTTACTCTTAGCCATTATGCAACCAGAACAATTTCCCTGTCAGACTTGCCACTTCTAGTCCTACATTATTATTATTTTGAGGCAGGGTCTTAGTCTAGCCCAGGCTGTCCTGAAACTCACTCTGTAATTCCAGGGTGGCCTTGAACTCACAGTGATCCTCCTACTGTGACAGTCAGGTGTGTACAAAGACTGCTCATACCCTTCCAGCCCCTCCCTTTGAATGGGAGGTGTCTAGTTAGAGCTACAACCTAGGTGCTAAAACTGATTGGTCAGATATGAACCAATCAGCTGTCCCTCTGACTCACATGGGGAGGACTTAAAACTAGCCTCCCTAGAGAACTCGCCCTCTTGTCCCACATGGC
>PVHP010012895.1:0-41849 GCA_004024765.1 Zapus hudsonius
AAAAAAGATGCAGTATGTTCAGGGAAATGTGTGGTATATAAAAGCATATGGTGATATTGAGGTCTAAGGTTATATGGAAATGGATATTTAAATTCCACCAGGATCTTTCTTTCAATGTCTTACAATAAAATTTGCATATTACCTTCTTTCCAGAAAAGAAAAGTCTTTGAGTGTGTTCAAATAATGCCACTTAATTCTTATACTATCATTAAGCAGATGTATCAGTCATCCCTATGGTCAAATTAAGGCAGAGGATAGGAATTTGGTATTATGTTTCTCCAGCCAGATTTCTTCCACCAGGCATATTTATTGAGCACTTGAGCACTGAATCCCATGAATGGCACAAAAATACTAGTGCTTGTATGTTCTCACACAGCTTCCAATCAGGCAGCAGATGATATAAATATTCAAAATGACTACAGTGAGAGCTAGTACAGAGAAACATGTCTTTTCAAGGATTCCTAAGGAATATGAACTCAAATGATGGAGAGAGCCGGAGTCTTTTGTCTGAAAAGACTGAGAACAGGGGAAGGAGGAGAGTTCAGACTGGAATGGGCAGGTAAAGAGGAGAGCGCTTTTAAAGGACAGAACAGCACGGTCACAAAGGTTGATATTGAATACTGAGGGCAGCAAGCCAACCGATGGATCCTTGGCTTGGAGCTGGAGTTTCATAAGGGGAAAAACATCAGAGTATTAACCATAGATAAATATGAATTCTAAATAAAATGGAACCTCAAAAAAATATTCACAAATGCTGTTCCTGGATTATCCACCCCAAGGATTTTTTAAAAGAAACCCTCAAACCTTAGCTGAGCTCTTAGGAATGAATCTTTGGTAATAAAAAAAGCATTTCCTAACTGTGAGACCCTTTCAAATTCTGAACCCATTACCAGACTTTGCCGTCCACACCCATGCTATTTAAATGCATTGGGAAGACGTTTGGATAGCATTTTTATGCTTGGTTTGAACTTTTTGTTTTCAATGAAAAAATTAGAAAGTATAACCAGTGTTGTGTGCACAAAAGTTGCTATTGTCACATTGTCATCTGCTAGACGGCTGCTTTTTAGTGAAGAGAACTTATTCCTTATTGGAAGAAATCCTTCTTGCCTTGGATCAAGAATGAAGCACCGTAGATAATGTGCAGCACTTCTTAAGCCTCAAGGATTAATGCAAAAATAGTTTGGGATAAACTTATAACCATTATTTTGTATCCATTCTAGGTAAATATTTAAACTTTACTTGTACTTTTGAAATGGTATTTTCTGATTTTATGAAGCAGTACTGTTTAGAATCAGGAAATTCAGAGATATAAAAACACTGGAAAATCTTGGTCGTGTTTTGGTATATTTTACTGCAGTCTTCTGGACATTTTAAAAAATGGATCTTTTTACTTATATTGCATCATTCCATTTGATATTCGTATTAATTATTTACATATTGTAGGCTTTGGTTTTTCTAAAATGGCACGTAACTATACTTCACACTATCAATCTAAAAGCACATCCATATGCCATTGGATAGCTTAACAATGCCATCGGTGTGGGACATTTAAGTTGTCTTCTGATTGTGTGTTTATTACATATTCAAACTGGAAGAAATGTGTTGGCATGAAAGATAGGTCATGTGATCTGTTGACGCAATGTGCAAGCACAAAGTGGCTTGGCAGAAGGGTTGCTCTGCCTTCCTTGTTTATTTGTACCAGAACTTTCTATTGTTTGCATACATTTTAGCCTCATTGCCATTTTCAGAAGTTGATTCGCCTCACTTTCTTCTTTTTAGGCTTGGATAAATGTGAAATATAAAACCCATCTGTGCATTCGCACCATAGGATAGGAACCATTTTTAATTAAAACTTTCTTCTGCACTCACGGTTCACTGTGTCCTGTTTTCATTATGAAATGCTCCAGCCTTCCTCCTCAAACACATATGTCTTGAGCATTCCAAGATGTGTCTTGTGATGTGCGGAACCAGTTCCTCGGCCGTATGTCTCCCCTGCTCACTTCGCTTCCCTTTCCAGCTTATGTGGAGGCAACATCTTGTATGGAATGCAAGTTAGTCTTATTCCCTGTCTTTCCTGAAAATTTCCAGAGGTAGAATAGCAAACTGGAGACACTGAGTAATAAATACTCTGGCGTGTTTGGTTATAAGAGATTCTGAACAATTTAAGTTTCTACTGTGTGTAAGGAAAGGAGTGTACCCAGTGACACCTGCAGTTTGCTTGTGTGCTAAATGTGAATAATTATAGTGAAGACACTCGCTGGTCTTTAGCGACAACACACATTATAGAAACGACAGAGGCTTTTTAGTGTTCACTGTTAAACCAAAGATGGGGCAAGAGAAGACGGAAGGAAACAGACCCCAGCTTCTCCCTTTGTTTGTTCTCAGCGATGCACCGTGTGTTCTCATCAGAATGGCTTTTTGGAGGATTGTCCACACCTTGGCAGAGGTTTTAGTAAAAAGCTATGTTATGCCTCAAATTAGGTATAGAGATGAGCTAGCTTAAAAAGTAATAGTGTTTATGTTGAATCTGCTTTAGAGAAGGCAGTGACCGCTAATGGCATGAAAATGTTTTCTTCTCTTTAGGGAAAATGATTAGTGAAAATAGGCCTTGCGTTCTCCATACTCTAAGTTCTTAAAGCCGTTAAACCTCCAATCATGTGGACTTTAATGACTGAAGTCTGTCTGAATTGTTAAAATAATACTGTTATATTTTAATATGTTGTAATTCAACTGGATGCTTAATATATTTTGTTTTCTGATGTAAATTTGAATATTATTTATATCTATATAGAGATAAAATAAAACTGCATATATTTATGGTATGCAATATAATAGTTGGTATATGTACACATTGCATGAGTCTGGCTTTCCAATAGGAACGTAACTTATTTAGCCCACCCACCAGAGAAATGCAGGACTTTGGGATGGGCAGAGCCACGTGAGTGTGCAGTGATTGTCTCCTCCACGCTAGTATCATTTTGTGTTTGTTACTGCATTGTTATTAGCTTATCTAATTATAGTTTTCAGTACTCTAACCCAGAGCTTTGTACATGTGGTGCTCACTAGAGCCCAGGCTGACCTATAACTCACTCTGTAGTCCCAGGACTGGCCTTGAACTCACAGCAAACCTCCTACCTCTGTCTCTTGAAAGCTGGGATTAAAGGCATGAGCCACCATGCCTGGGTGAATTTAATATTAATACTTATTTGGTGATTATCTTTTCTTTTCTGATAATTGGTGCATATTATTTCAGAATTCCATTTGCTCTTCAGATTTTCCTCTTCTGGTGTAGAGAAGAACTGGAACCTACTGCCACTGATCTGGTCCTATCTCCCCTGCCACAATTTCTGAATTCTTCTGTCTTAGTGCAAGGGTGGAGGTATAGTGTGGTGTAGCCCAGACATGGACCTGGTCAGAGCCATCAGATGTCTGTACTGACAATGTGAGTTGGTGGAAGATTTGTTTCCTCATCTGAAAAAGATGAAGTAATGCTGACTTCCAGAGCGGCCACGTTGCACTGTCCTTGGAGCCCCATTGATGCATGAACTGAGAACTTCCCTACCTCAGAGAGGATCAGACATGATAATGTACACACAATATTTGGCACAGTGCCAGGCACACAGTAAATGTCAAATGAATAGTAGCTACTGTTGATCCGAAAACCATTTGAGATTCTTTTAGTTTATAGTTTGTTCATCAAGCAATCTGCATGTTCCCCAGATTAATTTAAATAGGATGCTTAATCTATTATGCCAAAATTTGTTATACAGGAAGTGTACAAAGACAAAACGACAGAAACCAAAGAAAAACTAAATCCCATTAAAACATTTTGAAAGGTCAATTTCACCCCAATCTTGGTTCATTTGATCCATGCTGTTATAGAGAATTCCCAAAAACATTTATTTTGATGACTAAAACCTCTCTTCTGTGACTATTCTGTGTTTCTATTGGGAGCACTTCCAAACAGCTCTATGACCCTGCAGTTTAAAGAGGTTTATTTTTTCTCCCCTTTTATGTCCAGAAGCAAGGCTATTTAGAATGGGTTAGTTGATTAGAACATCTGACTCAGAAAATGGGATGGCCGTGAACTTGGCTGAAGACTCAGAAACATTGCTAGGGGAAAACAATTATTACCAGCCTTCAAATGTCAGCAAACACACCAGGGTTGCAGGAGAGAGAAAATAAAACACATAAGGCCTAATGGCTTTTGCTGTGGGAGTCTTCAGGGCAGGTAGGATGGAGTTATTTGCTGAACACATGATAGCCTTTTTGTTACTTGTCCAACTGGATTAATTGAAGTTTGTTTCTAGTCCATCTTGAAATAACAAAAAAAATAGCCATTAGCTATTTCCCACTACGTGAGAGAAATGGAGAGGTTTGTGGCTCAGTGAGAGCCTGCCTTCAGAAATACCATCAGCATAGCTTGAATGACAGCATGTATTACACACAGGCAAAGCTGAAGGCACCTGGTTAGCCATCTAGATCCTGTCCCAGACTTGGAGACAGAAGTTGGGTGTGCAGGAGGATGTCCACGGAATGCCTCTGGATGCACACCAGTGGGGGGGGGGAGAGAAGGGTGAAGGGCTGGGCACAGGGATAACTGAGCTGAAATGAAGGCCTGATCATGGCCTTGGCCAAATCCTTGAGGAGCTCTAGCCCATCAAAATTGCCTCTGTGAGACTGAAGTGGCCAATGCCTTTCTGCATATTAGCCACCTTGTGCAAAGTAGTCCCTCTGGCAAGGTGGTTCGACAGCTGAGACAGGCCCTGAAGAAAGGCCACAGAGTAGCCAACATCCGAGGTTCCCTTTCTTTCCTTCAAGAAAAACATGGTGCCACATCTTCCTGTCCTCACCCCCCTCCTATTCCAACTCCAAGTTTTGTCCTAACATGTGATCCAAAACTGTTCACAAAAGCATGGCTGGACACAGATACTCTAACTTCTTCTTCCTCCAATTTTCTTAACAAAATAGTATCTCAATTCCCCAAATTCCCAACTCCACCAAGCAGCTTCTCCACTCCTTGTCCAAACTCCAGATCTGATGCTGGGTGTGAGCTCAGTACTGCTTTTTCCAAGCAAGGATCACAAAGCCTCCACGTGCAGATACAAATAACTATTTACCAATATCTAAAACCCTGCATGCAAATCTAAACTTGTTATTTTTTTTCTTCCCTCTAAAGACCAAATTCCTTTATTTTTAAAAAATATTTCTATTTATTTGCAAGAAGAGAGAGAGAGAGACAGAGAGAGAGAGAGAGAGAGAGATGAGAATGGGCATGCCAGAGCCTCCTGCCTTCTGCCATTGCAAACAAACTTCAGACTTATGCAGCACTTTGAGGATCTGGCTTTATGTGGGCACTGGGGAATCGAACCTAGGCTATCAGGCATTGCACTCAAGCGCTTTAACCGCTGAGCCATCTCTCCAGCCCTCAAATTTACTTTCTGCATCTCAATGTTAAAATGTCTACTCTCTAAGTCTGAAGCCCGGAAACCATTCTCAATCCTCATTTCTCCTGGAATCACTGAGACTAAAGGATTTGACTCAGCGCAGCCTTTTAAATTCAATTCCCTCCCCTCTTCCACTACTGCTTTCCTAATTAACGCTCTGATCCAAAGGAAGTTGTCTTTTTCTAAGTGCGCTCCTTTTTTATTTTATTTTTAGTTGGCGTGTTGAAGACACAAACTCAGCCTGGGGAGACAGCTCAGTGGATAAAGTGCTTGCCTTGGAAGTCCAAAGACCTGAGTTGAGTCCCAAAAGCCACATAAAATGCCAGGCCTGGATGAGCATGCTTGTTAATTCAGTCCTGGAGAGGTGTAGACAGGCTGATCCCTGGAGCTCACTGGCTAGCTAGTCTAGCTAAACTGGTGAGCTCCAGGTCAGTTAGAGACCCTGTATCAAAAGGAGATGGATAACATTTCTGGCCTTCACATGGACATGCATGGGCCCACACACATATGCAACCTCCCCAAACTTGCCATATTAATGGGGCAAAATAAAATGTAACTGCTAATATTTCTAAATCAAATTCATATATTCTCTTGGTAACAAACTTTGTGGTGTAGCTTAGGATGAAACCAAGTTATGCCATTATGCAATTTGTAGAACTCTCCCCATCACTACCATCTAGGGTCTCTCTATATCCTCTCTACTCACTAAACAGTATCTTCCCTTCCTCTCTTTCCTAACCCTCTGGCCACTTCTGTCCTCTATCTCTAAAATTTTGCCTCTTCTAAGTATTTCATATAAGTGAAAATGCTCTTTAAAAATAATTATGCTTTTTTAAAAAACTATCAGCTCTATTAGTGTTCTTGTACTTCTAATGCTGGATAAATTCACACTTCTATATACACAGCAAGTTTTTAGTTATGTGAGTTATTTTTTGAGAAGAAATCGTAAGTTGTGTGGATATTATTTTGGAGAAGCTGATTTATTTGAGTTACTTTCCATATTGTTGGTTTGTATAGGTGGTTGGGAATTGCAGAGAAACTGCAAGTTTAGCTGATGAAAGGAAGACCTTTCTGATTTTCCATGACTCAGGAGTGGATTCTAAGGTCATGTCATAGGACCTGTGCAAGCAGAGGACTGAAGGTCACCTGTGAGGGGGACTTCAGAGAAAGTCTGAGCTGGGCTAGGAGGACAGGAGGGCTGGGTTCTGACCATTGAAAACTGTAATTCTGAGATTTACATGCAAACCACATGGAGAGATGGGTTGAAGCTTTCACATTCTATTCAAGAGGTAAGGTATAAAGCTTTTTTAGAAAACATTTTTTTTCCTCTTTCAGCGAAAGTTACAGATGTAATATAAGATCACAGTAAAAAGCCTGACATTTCCACTTTGTGAATCTGGGCTAAAGCTGAGATTTGATTTTGAAATATGAAAGTAAACTGTAACTACCTCAATTTAAGTCACTAGGATTTATATTTATATATAACCTTTAAAGTTCTTCCAACTTTTCACCCTGGAGAAAGAAGGAAATTATAGTCATCTTACATCTGGAAGTCCAGAGCAACACTCCCTTCGGGTTAATGGAAAATTGACACTGCTTTTCCCCGGCATCGGGCAGTTCCCAGTGCTTCTGAGGGATATGAATGCTCATACCTGGGGACATCACTGTAAGTCTCTCATGTTAACTGAGTGCTTCTGTGGCCCAAGCTCGATTGCAAATCACTTTCAAAAACATTTCTTCATGGTATTTTAAAGAGCACGATTTGTTTTGAGACTGTCCTTTCCCAGTGCAAAGCTGGCTCTTAATGTTACCATTGCTCATGGCAAAGCCATTTAAACTTTCTGGAAATTCCTCTTCCATGTTTTTTTCTGTTTGTGCTGTCACAATCAGGATGGCACAGGACTTACTGTTCCTGTACCCACCCATGCCCTCTCTGCCCTCTATTCAGTGTGACATCAAGTCAGGGAAACACATGATGTCAATGTTAGAAGGCCTAATCTTTATACCCGCACCCTTCAGAGTATGGTGTGAGTGTGAGTGAGTGTGTGTGTGTGTGTGTGTATGTGTGTGTGTATGTGTGTGTGTGTGTGTGTGTGTGTGTGTGTGTGTGTGTGTGCTTCAAGGTAAAGTCAGACATTCTACCAGGTCCATTGGAAGGAAATTATGTGCCCACTGGGCCACCTCTATAATCTTTCTGGGTTGCTGCCCCAAACACCTCCACTCACTGAAGCCAGAATGAGTGAAAAAAATATTAGCCCAAGATTCAAAGATTACATCCTGGCTTAATTTAGCTATTACTTGCTTTATGACTCTGTGGTCATGCCTCAACCTATTCATCCTTAATAAGGGGATGACAGGAAAATTAGGAGATGTGTATGAAGCATTTTAGTTATGTTCCAGGCACCATTTTAAGTAGTGTTTGTTGGAGTGAATCTTCCCAACAACTCTAAGAGATCATTGCAATGACCATCTCCACCTGAGGCAGAGAACCATAGCAGCCTTCCCAATGCCATGTGGGTTAGCAAATGGCAGGGCTAGGACTTGGTTCCTGGTCAGACTTATAGCCTAGCTATTAACCACTATTTAGAATCGCCTCTCTGATGGAAGCAAAGGGTGCTAAAATATCCCTTAAGCCCTGGGGAGATTTCCATCAAATTTTAGAAGACTTCATGCCAAGTTTAAGAAAATTATCTGTAGAGAATTTTAAAAAAATATTTTATTCATTTTCAAGCAGAGAGAGAGAAAGAGAGAGAGAGAGAGAGAGAGAGAGAGAGAACACCAGGGTCACCACTTTGTGGGTCTATGGGTCTAGCATATGTGGGTACTGGGGAATTGAACCCTGGAGCCTTAGGCACTGAAGGCAAGTGCTTTAACCATTGAGCCATCTCTACATCCCCTGTAGAGAATTTTAAAGAATTAAAAGATAAGATTTGTACTTCAGGAAGATCACCCTTACTGTGCACAAAGTGAAATGGAGAATGAGAACCGGAGACAAGTCAAGGGGGCCACTCAAACGATCAGGTAAGGAGCCTGGGACCAGAGGGGTCAGCGTCAAGAGGCTATTGAAATAGTGAGGGAAGGGTGAAGATGCCCAAGAGTATCAAAGAACCTCCTCACAGGCCAACATCCCCTGCCCCCCAGCCACTGCACCTGCCACTACTCACCGTGTGGGTTAGCGGCCATGTCTCAGGCCAGGGGACATGTGTCGGAAAGGAGCCTGAGCTCTGGGTGCTGCCTTCTGCTCACTTACACAAAACAGCATAAGGACAGGCAGTGGTCCTGCCCTTGTGAACTCTACTCCAGACATTTCAGGCTCTTCTTGTTCCTTATTTTGTGATGAGTTTTTCCACTTGTGTGATTTTGATATTTGACTTTTTTCTCTGCTAAAGAGTCTCTCACTCCCTTCCTCTTTTTCAGATGCAGTTGGTAGAGGGTAAGAACATGACTGGACACTGTGTCTTCTTTTGAACAATCAGAAGAATTAAATAGTCCGCGAGGGAAGGGTGGGAGATGGTCATTCTTCTAGAGCCCTGTTAGAGCCAGCAGTGTGATCATGAACCTTCTGGTCAGCCGAGGTTGTTCTGGAGCTCAGCAGAGGTTCAACACAACAAAGGAAGGCACCTCTGGAGAGGAGGGCAAAATGGAGGAATGAGGAGAGGGAGAGGACCTGGGAGGAAGAAGAGGGATGTCATAGAAGGCTGTAGATGAAGAATACTTAACAACAGGAGGGTGGTTAGTGTTCAACTCTAGGGCATGTTTCTGGGCTTAAAATTCTTCCTCTTCCAGCTCTTCCTTTTAACCTGTTGCTCAGAAATGACTGGTGTAAGTGGTCATGGTATTGATGGCCTTTCAATGGTAGATGTTACCAACCCAAAAACCTGAACAATAGGAGGAAAAAGAAACGATCACATTAAAATGGAAGAGAGACTAGAAAGAAGAAGGGATTTGGTGGAGAGGGGCTTTGGGAGGGGAAATGGAGGGCAGTGAGAGGAGACTATGATCTGTATGGAAGTTGTCAATAAAACAATTGAAAAAAATAGTGACACTTCATCATGATCACTGCTAAGGTTACCATGATGCATCCATTTTCATATTTATTTTGTAACTGAAATCCTAAAGATTTGATATCTTAAAAGTACCGTCTAAATCTGGGGATGGTGACACACACATATAATCCCAGCACTGAGAAGGATGAGGCAGGAGGATCCTGAATGGGTGGCCATCTCAGGCTACATAGAGAGACTATCTCAAAAAAAGGGAGGGGCTACTATAGTAAATGGATGAGTGCATAAAAATAAATATACAACTGTTCTAGGCTTTGTCCCTTTCTATTTCCTAAAAGGGATTCTGCGTCTGAAGACTGGTGTATAATCTGGAGTAGGGTGAAAGACTAAACGTAATGGATTTTTTTTTAAATCAGGGCTGGAGAGATTGTTCAGTGGTTAAAACACTTGCCTGCAAAGTATAACACCATGGGTTCAATTCCCCTGTACCCACGAAAAGCCAGATGCACAAAGTGGCACATGCATCTGAAGTTCATTTGCAGTAGCTAGAGGCCCTCGGGTGCTCATTCTCTCTGTCTGTCTCTGCTTTCAAGTAAATAAATAAAAATATGCTTTAAATCATTGTTTAGTGAAAGAAGTGAAAGGGGGAGATAAAAACAAACCCTTCAGGGGCTTGGTAACAGAGCAATATGGTACTAGTGAGTCATGAGGTTGTTTTCTGCACAGAAATGATACATGTGATCAGGGAGATTACAAAGAGACTCGTGGACTCAAGAAAACCAAGCTGTCTGGAAGGAAAGTGATAAACACCGGGAATTTGCAGAGACTTAGAGAATTGGGAAAACCACAAGCTGATGTAGGAGTTACTGTCCGTGTATGCAGTTAGATTCCCCTTAAGGTGTGCTGAGGTAATAAAGTCAGAAGTTTTTAAAAAAGGAAAAATGGAATTATGAAACTTGCAGGGAAATGAATGGATCTGGAAAAGATTATACTAAGTGAGGTAATCCAGGGTCAGAACGTTAAATGCCACATGTTCTCTCTCTCATATATATATATATATATATATATATATATATATATATATATATATACCCTCAAATGTTTAGATTTCCACATGAGCTGTAATAAATGCAGTAGTAGAGGCCAGGAAGCTAGAGAGGGGCCATGAGGGAGGAAGGAGAGGGGAGAATTTAAGGGGAGATTATAGTAAGCATGTAAGCAGAGGAGCAGAATACTGGGGGTGAAATTGTCTAAGTGGGGTCAGGGCAGGTATGGAGGAAAAAAGGAAGTGAGAGGAGGATTAATCAAAATTAATGAGGTTATGAATAAGCCATATGGAAACCTACTTCTTTGCTAGCTAAATAATATATATGTTGGGGTAAGCCATAGATTGTTAAAAGAAAATTTCAGCATCAAAGGTGGAAAACCTTCCAGAGAGTCATTGATTATGGAGGCCCATGATACCCTCCCCCCAAAAAATAAATTATAAGCCATTGCCAAGGCTCTCGGTTGCCCACCAGAACTAGATGGTGATACCCTGTTGCTGACAACACCACATGTTTGTGCTGCAGGTCACTGAGAAATGAAGCTGGAGCTGAGCTAGAAGCTCACTCCCAATTGACTAACTGTCAAGATGCTGAAAAGAGCTATACAGCCTGTGTGGGAAGAAAAGTTATCAATGGTCTTAACTAGCAGTGGATCCTGCAAGCTTTACATCTTGGCCAGAGAGGCCAACTATGCTAGTTGATGCAATGGTGGCATGTCTGTTATGGGGGAAACCAACTCCCTTCCTATTGGACCTGAATCTGGCTTCATGAGAGGGAATCCGTGTTTGGTACTGAAAGCCTAATCCAAAGCCTATGGCTGGGGAAGTCATAAGCCCTAGAGAGGAAACCAATACTATTTGATGGCTAAATTGATATATGATGACCACCAAACTGCCCCCTAAATATTTAAGTTTATGTTCACATATTAATGATACCCTCGCTTTTGGTTAAAGAAGCTTCTCTTTTCAGATGGTGATGATCACTGGGACAACTCAAAACTCACTAAAAATGCCGAGAGGAAATGACAGTGATGTGTTCTGTACTAAGTGAGACGTCTCTATCACACCCTCCAAGGCTCAGGGACCATTTTAGAAGAGGTGGTGGAAAGAACGGAAGGGCCAAAAGAAGGGGAGGAGTTCTTTTCAATACAGTCTTCCAGACATAAAGCAACTGTGGTATTCACGACCTCACAGTGGCTGATTCTACCTACACAGGACCTGAATAAGAGGAGGGTAAAATGATGTCATCAAAATAGAAGAGAGACTAGTTGGAAAGAAGAAAAGATTCAATGGAGAAGGGACTCGAGAAGGGAAATAAAAGGGTTGTGGAAGATTTTGATCAGGGTATATTGTCTATATGTATGGAGATGGCCAATAAATAGTTCTAAATATATATGCACATTTTAAAAATATTAGGAGAAAGCTTGGGTTTTCAGTCAGTGTCCATGAGGAAAGATGTGAGCACTCACCTGAGGTGAGACACAGTGAAATAAAAAAAAGGTCTGTTGAAGACAAAAGTTTGGGGGTTGGAGCAACAAGAGAATTTCAAAGATGCAGCTGTGTTTATAGCTCAAAAATAGCACCTTATCTGCAGTTAAGATGAGAGGTGGCTGTGAAACGATGATCAGAGATGGCATCAGAGAGAAGCAAGGACAGAAGGGGCCCAGACAGGTTCTAGGAGAAGCAGGAGCCCTGCTCAACTGTGTCTTTGCCATTTATTCTAGATACCCATCTAACATTTCCTCCCCATCAGACAGCTCCACAAGCCTCTGCCCTACCTGCCACAGATCAAAGTCTATAGGGCACAGGAGAATGTATTACTATTGACACCTGTTATTTCTGAGTCCGTGACTGCTTGTTCCTGTCCCTTGATAACACACCTTCTAGAAGGAGGACAGAATTAGGGTGTGGTGTCATCGGAGGCACGAGAAAGCAGGTCTAAGGGTTGTGGGAGCAAGTGTGGGACCTTGACCCAGTTTGGAACATTCTGGCAGCTGGTTGGGAAAGGCCACCTGAAGGAGCCAAGGTCACAGTGTATTTCAGGGTGGGAAGATTCTTGGTGGCAGAGCCAGAGGAGCAAAGGCCCAGGAGCGGCCTCCAGGCTGTCCTTGCTGCTCCCTAAGCCCAGAAATTCACATCCTGACTCATCTTTTTCTCAACAGGTTGCACCTCTCCCAGTGGGCTTGAAGCTTATAGAGACCATGGAGACTTTGTGCAAGAGTGGGTATGACAGTAACAGAGCAGACTCAGAATTGTGCCATTGAGACTCCCGGGTCTAAGAGCTCCCTGACCCAAATACCATCCTGTTATACTTGAATTCCACCCTTCATCCCTCACTCCTTTGAGTTTGTCAGCCATACTGGGAAGCCAATGGAATTACGAAGTCTTCCTTGGTAGACTCATAGAACACCACCTTACTGGGTGTTGAGAAGGGAGAGGTGGAGGACCTAGAGGGGGAGAGAGGATAAAGCACGAGGAAGCAAAGGTGCGCTTGGATTGTTTTATACAAATTTTTATACTTTTTCTCATTGCCTTTGTCTACTTTTCTAACCGCAATATATATACATACAGTAAAGATTCTTGAATAGACCGAAGAAACTGTTGGTGAGGCACAAATTCAAGGTGGTGTAATGGGAAGAGCTGGAGTCCTGCCAGTCAAAGCCTTTTCTTTTTGGGGCCTCCATTTCTCTACTTGCCAAGTGTGCTGGTTGGGAGGTCTTCTGTTTGAACAGCAGCGGGGAAGAACCTGTCTCCAGTCTCAGTGGCTGGGGCTGAGCTGTGTTGACTTGTCTCAGCTAAAGGTCTGTGAAGTCATGCAAAATAGCCCCAGAGGAAGATGTTGACAGCCAGCAAGAGGATGGCATTGATGTTGCAGACACGTCTCCAGAGCGGCTCCTCCTCGATGCTGGTCAGCTTCTGCTCCAGCTCCGCCTTCTCTGCTGGGCTTAGGGTCTGCTGAGGACCCCCAGAGAGCCCACAGAACCAGCTCCAGAGCTGCTTTCCCCAGGATCTCTGTGGGGCTGGAAGGGCAGAGGGAGGCAGGAAGGAAGGATGGAGAAAGAGAAGGTTAGAGAAGGAATGAGAGGGTGAGGGATGGTAATAAGGATAAGAAAGGCATGGGGCACCCATGGTTGGGGAAGGGGGGGGCTTTGTTTAAAGCACAGGCTGAGTGCTGACTTGGGTCCTAGACTAAGCTATGAATTTAGCCACAGCATCTAAACCACTACAATACAGAACCATCTTCTTGTTGCAGGGATGGTGTGTGTGTGTGTGTGTGTGTGTGTGTGTGTGTGTGTGTGTGTGTGTGTGTTCCAGAGGAAGCTTGGGACATTCATCCCAATATAAAGGATGAGTGCAGAGTGAAGATTGGAAAGGAACACTACCTCACTAAGGAAGGAGAAGCATTTGAACCAGACAGACTACATCCCCCGCTGGAGGCCAGGGGCTTGGCTCCAGGGTGAGCTCTGCCTTTAGTCAAGCAGAAGGCCATATGGGAATCTCCCAGCATCTCTGAGTGGCAGGCATTTTCTCCCCACTGTGCCCTGTATCTGAAGCATCACATAAGCATGGAGGTTCAGCAGCACTGCAAAAGTTACTGGTGCTGGAGCAGAGAGGGTGGGTAGTGTGTGTGATGTAACAGGTGCACACGAGCTGGTGGCTTCTAGACCAGGCTCCCCAGGGCAGAGAGGGGGCTCTGAGGTGAAGTAACAGAGCTCACAGATGACAAAGCTTTAAACAAAGATATTACTAAGATTTGACCTGCCCTTGCTCAAAGGTTGAGAAAGACGAATTGGAGAATTTGTCTTCTAAATCTCAGTCACTTGTGGTATATTTGTGGGTTAGGTAGTGCCAACTATTATTTAACAGCTAACTCATTTGCATGTGGTTATTTTATGAGACTGACATGCTACCTACTATAAGGAGGTGCCTATGTATGTGGTTATTTTTTTAAAGGGGTACTATGTACCGAAAATAAAATTTACTCTCTTAGCTATTTAAAAAAAACACAGGCTTAAAAGAAGTGATAAGGGAAGTAAATCTTTTCAAAATATTTGGAGTTAGTAAATATTATATTAAAAATAAAATTAATATGAATAGCCTTTCATGGAGGCTGAAAAGAATATAATAGAATGATTTATTATAACAATGACTTTGGGACATTGTGGGTTCAGCACAACCCCAGTGTGTCAGAAACACAAGGAGCCTGGTTCTGACCTGGCTTTCTGATGTAGAAAAAGGCTCAGAATGGAGACCTGTGTAAGAGCAAAAACATGAAATCTACATTTTGTTTGTGCTGGGCTTTATTCTTTCATAAGCTGGCCCAAGCTTTCTATCCTCAGATTCCCATGGTGGCCTTCTGTGGTAAGGCATGCATGATCATTCATCTGGGAACTCACATGCCCAGAGTGCCATTCCACTCAAGTAGTTATTAGGGGGTGTGCAATAATAACTCATTGAGTCCAAGGGTGTCTAAGATCTGCAATGTATGTCCATATTTCTTTCAGGTTAACTCTACTGTCTTAAATTTCTTTCACATGGGTATATGTGTATAGTGCATGTGAATATGTGTATGCCTGATAACATATGTATGCATATGTGTGTTTGTGGAAGGTGCTCATGTACATGTATGTGTGGAGGTCAGAGGTCAATGTCAGATGCCCTCCTCAGCCACTCTTCACATTATTTTTTTTGAGTCACAGCCTCTTACTGAACCCAGGATTCAACAGTTGGGCTGGAAAAGCTAGCCAGGAGTCTCCCAGTCTTTGCTTGCCCTAATAGGCACAGACCAAATTTCACACAGTGCTGGTTATCTGAACTCAGGTCCTCATGTCTGTGCAGTAAACCCTTGACTCACTAAGCTTTGTCCCTGCTCCTCTTTAAATATTTTTAGACTCTTAAAATTTATACTGTGTGGCTTATGTCATCTGCAGGCCTTGTCAAGGGGCTGCTTCTTTCCTGTCTTGGAGTTTGCTTCTTGCAGTAGGAAGGTGCCACCATGTACAGCAGCTGTTTTCTCTCTCTCTCACTCCCCTGCAGTGACAGTCAGTGAAGGGAGATAAAGAATAGATGTCTCTTGTGAAACATCATGGCTTGACGCAGGGCCTCCTCTTCCTCTCTGGCAGCTGTCTGTGGGCACAATTCCTTTGTTCTCAGGGACTGTTCCACTCTGGACACAGGGACCAGCAGGGAGTTTGTCTGTCTCTGTGACTCAAGTCCTGGGAGCCAGCTACAGTGCCTCTTTACCTTTAGGAGACACTTGCATCTTTTTCTCTTCCTTCCTTCCTTCCTTCTTTCCTCCTTCCTTCCCTCCCTTCCCTCCCTCCTTCCTTCCTTCCTTCCTTCCTTCCTTCCTTCCTTCCTTCCTTCCTGATAGCTACCCCACTTACAAGCCAGAGTCTTGTAGTGATGCGAGAAGCAGTTTTGAGACACTAACACCTGATGCATGGGTCACAGAATTCCATAAAATGGCAATAGGTTACATTTTTGCCAAGGAACATACATCTGAACTAACGGGAGTAATTGGTAAGACCTGGGAAACTGGCTTTACTCTGTGGTGGTGCTTCTGACATGAGTCTGCATGTGTTTGACTGTGACTGTTTATAAGGGATTTCATTTACTTTACAGCTAGCTTGTTAAAGTGGTCCACTGGCCATTAACTGATGTTGTTTGGGCAAGAAATTTTGAGTCTTCCACCTTGACAGGGCTCTGTAACTTCACTTGTCATTAACTATAGGCAAGTGGCCATTTGTCTAGTATGTGGATCCTGAGGTAAAAGGTCTCAAAGTGACCAGGCCAGAGGAAGAGTGGAGTGCCCCAGACCCAGCACATCAGCAAGGCAGGTCCAGCAAATGTTGTACTGATTATCTTGTCTAAAACTCATTGTAATTATGGAAAGTTGGGCACGGCACCCCAGAAACTACCAAGAACTAAGAGATTTTTTAAAAATCTGATGAAGCTTTGCCAAATTTGATGCAAACCCTGTGCTGGAGGAACCCCCTCCCCACTCCATCCATGAACCAAGATCCTGTAACTGAGCTGGAAGTAAACTTAGGGCTTAAATATGATTAAATTTCTTCTTCATAAGGGATAGATAAATCGAGTTTAGGACTATAGCTTGCATGCTGATGCAACTCTTAGTATTTTAAATTTTTCATTGGGAATATTATCACTGAGAAATCTCTAGAATGTTGCCATTCCACCAGCAAGATATCATAATGTTGTTACTTCTGGTCACTAGAGGAAGGTTATGACTCCATCGTGTCTACAGAAGGCACGTTATATGTTATAACTTAATTAGTATGCCATCCCAACACATTGGAGAACTTCTGGGAGACACATAGGTGGCCATCAGCAGCTCCAGGGGCTTCACAGAAGTGGTTATGGTTTTGAGGTGACCCTGTGATGACTCATGCTGCTGTCCTCCCCTAAGGGACACCCTTGATTCTGCTTTGTGACTTCAGGGAGAAACTTCTAGCCCAGTGGGGAATGAATAACCAAGTGGCAATGGTGATTTGTGGAGTGTTGGGTGAGGGGAAGGGTTTTCCCGTCCATGTGATGCAAACTCAGTAGGTATAACACTTTGGTTTTCTGTCATTCAATCTAGGGGAGGTAAGGGGGCACTCCCTATTGGTAGATTTAGAAGGACAAGAGGATAAGCTTGGCTCCATCCCTCACCCTTCACAGTATGTGCTATTGGTCAGGTCTGCTGGGCATCTATGTCCGTTTAATGCTGGGTTCAATATTAGAATCTGCACTTCCCTCTGGATATAAGGCAGGTGTATCCATCTTATTAGTTATAAAGGCAGTATTTTGACTCATTGGTGTCACTTTTCAAATAATTCAGTAGTTGCGTGGGAAGGAGAAAGGGTGGTTTTGATTGGGTTCTCTCTGACTTCTAACTCCGATAACTTCCAAATGGGACCTTGTGAGGCCCATTTGCCTCTCCATGACATGCGTCTCCACCATGCACTCAGCCTACCTGCAGCTTGCTCTGGGCTCTGGCTGGAGTTAGCTCCTGCTCCCCTTCCTGCGGTGCACTCGGCAAGCCCTGATGTGCTTTGAGTCTCCTCACTCATGCTCACACAGGCCTCCTGCTCTAGCTCAGGCATGGGGCAGCTCCGTGTCCACCAGGTCAGGCGAGCGAGCTGCAGGGGGATAGATACAACAGATGGAGTCTGTGTCTCTGAAGGGAAGTTCTGAGGTAGAAAAGAGGCCCCATCCCATCAGAGTAATAGCAAGATTCCTTGCTTGATGTTCCCAGGAGGGGCTGGGGGTCAGGGGCTGACCATCTCTTTCTTGAACCATGAGCCTTACCTGAACTCTTGGGTGTTGGAATAGAGAATCAGGAACCACCCAACTTTGCAGAGTTCAGACCGAGAGAAAGAAGGCTGAACCAGGAAGGGGATTCCTGATCATCAATAAAAGGCTTTGAATGACAGACAGAGGAGCTGATACTTAAAAAAAAAAAGCCTCTTTTAAAATCGATGCAGACTTTGGACAAAGGGACTGTAAATTCTAGGATTTTCAAAAACCCCTCAGAGTGAAATGAAAGAACATAGCTTGGAGGTTGTTGAAAATGGAAGCAAGAAATATTAAGTGCTTGAGAAAATGGGGAAAATATAGCATTCTTTTCTTTCATTCTTTTTTTCTTTCTCTTCTTTTTTCTTTGAGTGCTCAGGGTCAGACCTAGGACCTTACGTATGTTAGGCGAGTGATATTCCACTGATCCACGTGCTGGCCCAAGAGGAATCAGCATTAAGGGATGTTACAATTCATTGATGGAATGAGCTGGTGTGGGAGCCAGGAGAGACTACCAGGGCTCTTGGGTTCCTGACATGGATAATCATGTGGTAGTCATGTCCCTTCCAGGGTTAGAGGACTCAAGACAGAAAGGGGTTTTTGGTGAGAGAAAGGGAGAGAAAGAGGATGAAAGAGAGAGAATGTGCACAGACACACTGAAGTGTCTGTACAGCTTCCATGAGGAGAAATAAACATGTCCTCTGAAGGGTCCTTTGGTGGCCCAAAGGATAAAACACAAGATCTCTAGCTGATATCACTGGTGTTCCATTCAACCATGATGACCTGGGCTCTGAACACCTCCTCAAATAAGGCTCTTTCCATGCTCAGGCAGCACTGGTCCATATCTCCTGCTCTGCTCCCAGGTCCTGCTTTCACCGTGGCCCTCGCTGGCATCATGGGAGCCTGGGAAACATCTTTTCTTGTGCACGTGTCCCTATACACCTTACTTTATACTTACTCTATGTATCACCAATAACATATGGACAATGACTCTTCATGTCACCAGGAGGCAGCTGGATTTTGAGTTTGAGACCTGAGGGAGGGATATTGGCTGGAGATAGAATTGAGTGTCACTGAAAGTTATAGAATTCATAGCTCAGGGCCTTTTGGGTGAGAAGGCCACAGGTAGATTTCTAAGGAAAAATAATATTCAAGTGGCAGAAAGAAAAGTACATGAAAAAGTCTGAAGACTTGAATAACAAAACAAAACAAAATCGGGAGGGAAGTGATGAGAAGTGAGGTCTTCTGGGTTCAGGACTTAGCGGTATCCAGTTCTCCTCAGAAGTCACTTAAGTAGAGTGAAGTAGTGAAGGAAGTGGCTATTAAATCTTAGCAACAGGGTTCTAAATGACTTCAGTGAGAGCAGCTTCAGTGGCAGGATGGGGACAATAGTGGGTTAAGAGGAGACAGGTGGGCATGGAGGCTGGGAATGGAGGCTGTTTCTTGCAAAGATTGCCTTGAGGGAGAAGCAGAGGCAGCAGGCATTACAGAAGGACAAGATCCAGGGTAGCTTACTAACTGGAGAATACCTTTGGTGCGGGAGCAAGAAAGAGACATTGGAGAAGCTAAGGCTTCGGTAACAGGAAGTCAGTTCTGGAGAGAACGGCCTCGCTTGTTCATCTGTGGGAGCCCCACTTTTAGTGGGGGTGAGTGAAGTCAAGGGCTCTCATTCATCTCAGAAGTGAGGGTGTTATTAGTGACTTCCGCCAATGTCTCAGGGTCTGACTTCTTCCATAGGCTTTCTGTTTGGGGCTGAAATGTGTCCTCTCAAACTTCATATATTGTCATTTTAGCTGCTGGTATCTCAGAACATAAATAGACGTGGAAAAAGAATCTAAAGAAAGGTAATTAGCTGAACATGGGTGGACCCCAGTCTGAAATGAAGTATGGAAATGGGTGGGAGTCAGCAGTCACCTAAAGGAGTAGGCTCTCGGGTTCCAGGCAGACACAGGGTGAAGACCATGCAAAGACACAGAGGGGACATCAGAAGAAACTAACCTTACTGGTACCTTGATCTCTGGCTTCCAGCCTCCGGAAATGAGAAAACTCTCAGTCAGGGACAATTATCATGGTGACACTAGCTAACTACAAACTCTAGGTGGAAAAGCACTCCAATAGCCTGGGCATTAGCACTCAAGATCTTGAGAGTCAGTCAGCTTGAGAAAAGTGAGGCTGAGATCCTCATCTAGCAAGTTCTCTGTTTCTTTGCTCATTCCATCAAAAATATCTCTGCTTGTGCAAGGTCCAACCTACAGTGTTCTTATGAGGGCACCTGCTTCTGGACCTCAGCAGCCACATTTTCTTAGGTGCTTGGCTCCTACCATTGGACTTGGTCCTTCCCCACAATCTCTGTACATTAATAATTTATGTTGGCTCTGATCCCTTGGGGACAGTTACTGGAAGGGAGCATCTTTGTCTTCCCAGCACCATGTTGTGTAGCAGTGGGCACTCACTGAGTGATTTCGAGCTGAATGACTTTTCGGAAGCTCATAGCCAAAATCTGCACAGCAGTTGGCAAGACCATAACCCAACAGGGTAACAATGGTGGAATTCCAAGCATTGGGAGTCAGGGGAAACATTTCTGGGTCCTCAGCCTGAGCACCCCACTACACCACTTGCCTTTTCCTCAGAGATGGGTGCTGTACAGAGACTGATAGAGACAATCACAATGGCAGTAAGTCCACAGAGGAGAAGGGCAAAGTACAGGTAGTGGACGTCCTTCAAGATGGCTGGTCTCCTGTCCACCTCGCCACAGGCTGGGGCGAGGTATGAAAACTCCAGGATCATGCGTATGAGCCCCACTCCCAGGCCAAACATGAGGCCCCAGAAGGCACCCTGAGGAGAAAGGGGAAGACATGGACAGGGTGAGACTTGGGACTCTAGGAAACTAAGAGCCACTCATCTCCCTCCCCCTGGGTTACCACCTGTTTGGTAATTAATTCCACCTTAATGAGTTTTTCATGAGTACTCAATATTCTGACTTCAAAGGCAGGCAGAACAGTGTTCTGAAATGTGTGTGGGCTTCAGAGCTGGACTCGCATGGAGAGGATATATCATGGTTTGATCCAGGTGTTCCCCACAAACAAACAAATGTGTTCTGGGTAATGGATCCTCAGCTGATGGCAGTTTGGATTTTACAACATCAATGGAGCTGTGTTGTTGGGGGCGGGCTTTTGGGGGTTTATAAGCCAGCTTCCCCTTGTCAGCGTTTGGCACACCTTCCTGCCACTGTTTACGGTGCTGTGGCAGAGGTGATGTCCAGCCCTCTGCTCATGCCATTATTTTCCCTGCCAGGATGGAGTCTCCCCTCGAGTCCATAAGCCAAATAAACCCATTCCTCTACAAGCCGCTTTTGCTTGGGTTCTTTCTACACAGCAACTAGAAAGCTGACCATAACACATGTCTTGTGCAGATGTGTGTTGTATCTGTCATGTCAACATTACCTGTACTTACAACAGGATAGTTCCATTAGAATGACTAAACCAATGACTTGAACTTTATGTGCATTTAAAAGGGAAACTGAAAGGTGCTATGTTATCGACTCAATAGAATACATAGTTTTCTCTTAAGCAAGGAGTTTTACTGTTAAATATTGTCTGTTAAAATATTCCCAAATCAAAGTAGTCACCTTTAAAAAACAAGACTGACTGGGATCTTCTATTTATTAGAGTTCAGTAGTCCCTAACCTGTACCTGTTCCCACACTGTACGAGTCAGGTGACTCTTATTGTTAGACAAGATGTTGATCTTGACTTCAAAACTATGCAGTGAGCAAGAGCACCCAGAATTCCGCTGGGTCTGGCTGTGTGCTATGGTGTCAGTAAGAACAGTAGGCATCTTGCTTTTCACTATGATGTCCTTTGTCATGACTGAACTGTCACATTGGTTGTGTGGAGTCGTGTCCATGATAACTCTCCAAGGAATAGCCAGGAGGGTTGGTACTTTATCTTCTTTCTTTCCTCTTTCTTCTGAGACAGGCTCTAACTCTTATCTAGTCCAAGCCAACCTGGGACTCACTCTTTAGCCCAAGAGAGCCTCAGACTCATGGCCATCTTTTTTCTCCCAGTCTCCCAAGTGCTGTGATTAAAGGCACACACCTGGCTTTCCTCTCTTCTCTCTATTCTAGGATGTAGCCAAGGCTCTGGTCCTGGCACCTGTACCTTCCTCCCAGACTTCTGTGAGGTTTCAGTGCACTTACATTAAAGTGCACATGCAGCACCTTTGTGAGCTCACACCGGGTCATCTTCATCGCCACTGTTGCTCTTCTGCTTACGTATAGAACATGGTGGGGACAGAGATGGAGCCGAGCCCCCCAGCCCAGTGCCCCAGGCTGCCTGGCACTTTCTAGAATACTCTTCCTCAACCACTAACCCCTCAGGACTCAACCCACATGCCACTCCCTCCCTTACAAAGCTCTTCTCTCTTAGCAGCCATTGTTATTATTGCTTATTTAATCCCCTCTCCCTGCTGGGAGCCCAGTGAAGGCAGATCTGTATGAAACTTGTAAACTCTTATATCCTTGGAGCTGCCATAATTGGACTGAAGAATTCCTTGGGTGAAGGAATATCTCAACTTGATGCACTAGGAAGGAGCCTCGAGGGGTGATGCCCCCGATAGATTCAGGAGTTTTATTAAAAGTTTGTCTCCACATTGCCCCCTCAGTAACAACATGCAAAGGGGGGTGGAACTGGGTTGAGTCCTAGGCTATTCACAACCCCCTACCCCATGGACTGACCCAGACTGCCCACGGAGGAGGATATCCAACTGACTGGGGAAAGGGAAGAGGGAAACAGGGGAACTGGAGACATCAACACATTATTCCATTAAGTGTATCTAATTATGGATAATAAAAAATTTAAAAAGGCAAAAAAAAAAGTTTGTATTCAATCGCCCCCTTCAGGAACATCACACTAAGGCGAGTGGAACCAGGCTGGCTCCTAGGATATCCGTAATCCCCTACCTCATGGACAGATCCAGACTGCCCATGGAGGAGGATATCCAGATGATTGGGGTTAGGGAAGAGGGGCATTGGGGAAATGGGGATAACAACTCATTATTTGTTCATTGAATTTATCTCATTATGGATAATAATAATAATAATAAAAGCTTGTCTCCAGCTGCCTAGCTAGAGGCTGGGTCACTGTGGCGGATCCTATGGTCCAGTTCTAAGGTATTACTGGGGGGCAGATCTGGAATTCTAGCCTAAGGTATGCAGAGAAGAAAGGGCAGACTTGGATCTGAGCTCTGCCTGAGGCCCCTGCTGTTTGGCTGCTGAAGTGTGTTTGGTTTGATTTTGGAGGTACTGGTGGTATTTTGTTTTGTTTTTGTTTTTTCCCTCTCTCTGCTTGGATCTGTAAGCCTCAAATAAATCCCTTTCCTCTCATAAACTGTGTCTGTTTGAAAGTTCATCCCAGCAACTGAAGCTGACCATGACAAGGGGGTTGTTAGTCCAAGATTCCAGGGATGAGGTGGATGACAGACCTTCTCTCCAGATTCTCTGCTATGTGGAGAAGTATAAGGGGTGTTCCACTTACAGGCTCTGTGACCCTCTTACAGAAGATGGCCAGCAGGAAGAGGGCGGTGATGGGCGGGGCCAGGTAGCTGGTGACAGACTGGATGTAGTCAAAGAGTTGCCCACTGTTGGAGCTCTGGATGATGGGGATCCAGAGGATGCTGATGACGACCAGGAAGACCACGAACACCCTGCAAGGGTGAGCACAGGAAGCCGTGAGCTGCTCAGCTGAGCAAGGGCAGGTGTGGTGATGCCCAGGATCAGGAAGGGAGAGGATGGCCCCAGGACCAGAGAAGGTTAGAAGGTCAGAATCTCAAATACTAAGATACAGAGATTTAGACTAATAAAACCTTAGAAATTTGAATATCTGTTTTTAA
This sequence comes from Zapus hudsonius, assembly GCA_004024765.1. Lineage (NCBI taxonomy): Eukaryota > Metazoa > Chordata > Mammalia > Rodentia > Dipodidae > Zapus > Zapus hudsonius. The sequence goes on from PVHP010012895.1 coordinate 23,684, forward strand.
GAAAGCCAGATTTCTCAAAGCTTAGAATTTATGTATTGGATGACGTCAAGCTTCTGTGGCCCATCCAGTGATCAAGTAGCGAGCCATCATGCCCACCTGTCATGCACCCAAGTAAAAGACGGGTCTCTGCCTTTGTTCCTCTTTACCCAAGCCTCATGTGGGGCCGCATCTTTCTTTAGGACAGCTTCCAGCCTTACACTCTGTCTAAAGAAGGTGTTCCCGCACTTCTTTCTCTGACCTTCCTTAACTGATCCTCGCTTAGATCGAAGCCCCCAAATCTCTCCTAAAAAAATGATTTTATAAATCATTTTTATAAATACGCAAACAATTGAGCAATAAAGCAGTTGACCAGCAGATGGAGACAAAATCACACAAACCAAAGACACAGAACCCAGGAGCTGGCCTGTGAAGGAAGGTGTCTTCAGGCTTGTCCTTTCTCCTTCTACTCTCCTGTCCTTCTTTCGGGCCCTACTAGAATCCTGGCTGCACACATGTGCTTGTCTCCTCACCCCCACCAACACCCGCCCCTGCCCAACTCTCAGATGAATCATTTGAGATGGTCATTTCCTGTGCCTAAGCTGGTGAGCAGAATAGGCATTAGGATGCCATTCAGGCAGAAAGTACCCAGGCGGAAGGAACAGTGCCTGCAGAGTGAGCTAGAGCCACCAACGAGCAGGGTAAATGCCTTTAGTTCATAAGCCTGGGTTAAGGAGTCATAAATAACAAAGCAGAGATTTTAGAAAGGGTCACTTAACGTTATATAAATATCAATTCTGTCAGGAAAAAAATACCCACCAAATTATGCTTTCAAAAGCATACATAAACTGATAGGTACAAGATAAAGTTTGACTCTGTAGCTTGGTTTTCTAAGGTGGAGACAACTTTCCTATGGACATCTCCCTTGAGACAGGTTTTCACCCTTCTCATTAAGCGGGGACACCAAGAGACCTGTGTCCCCAGCAAAAAGGAAGGGCATGTGGTGGGGTACTCAGAGTAAGTCTAATGGTGTATATTAGCATTGTCTCCATTATCCTGGGATGATAGCCAGAGCTGGTCCAAAGGACCTTGTGGGTGAGCCTTGGGCTGATGTATCTCCTACTGACACATTCCACTTGCTATTGCCCCTTGGTCGTCTCTGTCACCCTAACCATCTAGCCCAAGAGGAAGTCAAACAGGTAGGGAATAGATTCCCCCTTGCCCCCGCATTATTCTGAAGGAGAGGAGAGTGATCCAGGGAGGGGGAGGGACCCACTCAGGATCACATAGAAAGTCAGCGGTAGAACCAGCCAGTCTCCTCCAGGGCAGAAGGTGGGAAGAGGGGAGAAGATCATACAGGCGAGGGTGCTCTGGAGAGATGAACACACCTGCCCACCACCATCAGCTCCTGCTCAGTAGCCCTCCTGCGGAAGCGCTGCCACACGTCGATGGCGAACAGGGTGCTGCTGCTGTTGAAGATAGAGGTGAGCGAGCTCATGAGGGCAGCCATGATGACAGCAATCATCAGGCCCCGCACACCTGGGGAGAAACGAGGCCTTAAGGACTCTGCCAAGATCATGCAGTCTGCAGCAGAGTCACACAGTCAGTGGGGATGGGTGGGGGGATGTCAGTGAGCACATCATCTAGTGATGACATGGAATCTGGAGCCAGAGGCCCGGCTCCCTGTCTGCCTAGCTGGCAGCTGGAGAGGATGGTCCATCTGCCCTCCTGAGCCTGGCTTTTCTCATCTACTCCAGAAGATGGGGGGACAAGTTAAGGTGAGGGTTTCTGCAGTCTTGATGTCTCAGTCTTGATTTCAGAGCTGTGGGCTGGGTGCTAGCGAATCCCTGGAGGTGAGGGAGGGAGTTGGTTGTTAATTGTTAATTTTTAAATGTCTGTGATTTCTCTCTCTCTCTCTCTCTCTCTCTCTCTCTCTCTCTCTCTCTCTCTCTCTCTCTCTCTCTCTCTCTCTCTCTCTCTCTCATTTTGTAGCACATTTGTAGTTGCCGGTTAATGTCCCAGCCTAGGAGAAGAAGCCTGGGGTTGTATTCTGGCTCTGCAGGGAGCTTGGACTAGCAGCATTTTATAATCTGGTTTATTTATTTATTTTACCTGGACAAAGCCCGGTGGGGATCCCTGATATCTGAAGTCTCTGACTCTAATGATCAAGCATTGGCAACGAAGCCTGCTACTCCCTGGGAAGATGACCCCTAGCTCTGGTCCCACTCAGGGACTCTTTCTCTAGGACAGCTGCTGAAGTCCTTACCTCAATGTATTTCAACACCTACCTTCTAAAGACCAAGATTTGGAGCCTCTTTAATTCTTTATGCCTTTCTTGTCCTTGAAATACAGTGAGTCACCGAGTCCTGCCAATTCTATTTTATAAATACCTTTAAATATCTTCCTAGTTCTAAAGCCACTGATTGGTTGAAGTCCTTAATGGCATGTGCCTTGAACGCTGCAGACACCTCATTGATAGCTCCGCCCCCTCCCCATCTCTCCAAGCCTCTCTGTCCTGAATCTTCCATGCAGAGTGGTCCCCTAAAGCACCCATCCAATCATTTCTGCAATGGCTGGAAGTTCCCATTGCCCATTGTTGCGCTCATAGAAAAGACGGTATTCCAGAATGAGGCTTAGCCATCACAACTTTCTTGTCCGCCTTCCTGTTGACTCCACGCTGCTATCTTCTCAGTTCAGACCTCATGATCTTTCCATTCAGGTCACTTGCAATGCAATATCTCCCTAGAATAATGGTTCCCATGCCCTCTGTTTCTGTCCAAGTTGTTCCTTGGGACTTAACTCTACTACCTCCCCTCTAGGAAACTGTTCTGACACTCTCCAGTCTTAATAAGTGACTCCTTGGGACCCCCTTGGTCACCGTATACTATGCCCTTTGTGACTCTAGGTCCCTGGAGGCTGCATAAAGCCTGGGACCAGGAATGTGCCTCTAATGTCTGCATCTCCAACACAAGGACACATAGCAGGTGCCATACAAAAGCTTGTAGCAATATGGTTTTCGAGTGTGTATGTGTGTGTGTGTGTGTGTGTGTGTGTGTGTGTGTGTCTGTGTGTAAGCATGCAAGTTCCGGAGGTCATTCTGTCTTTCTCTTCCCTTTGCAGTGCACTTCCTCCTGGGTAGTGAGGATTGGAAGAGACAGGTGGAGGAGATGGGACTCACCTATAGGCATGAGAGCCATGACCAGCTTGGGGTAGGCGATGTTGGAACATCCCACTCGAGCTCCACACACTCTTTGACAGATGTCAGGGTCCACACAGCCAACCTCATCTGCAGGAGAAAGGAGCTGTGATCCTGTGACTCCTCAAATGGGCTCAGTATTTGTCTTTGACACTATTGGATAGTGTTCATTGGAGATTCCAAACTTTTCTAGAAGGTCAAGGGGCAAGGCGTGTCTGATCTTCAGATTTCTTGCCTGTGAACTACACTGCAAAGCTTGGTTCGGTCCTTTGGGTCTTAGACATAGATAACACAGTCTTCTAAAAAGATTCAATTTCAGTGAACTAGAAATACAAGCTTGACATCTTTTAGCTAATTTGCAAGTACTGTGGGATTTAAGCAACCAAGAAAAGAATAAATCTTGTATTTATTTTTGTCACAATATTTTCTTGACCATTTCTGGACTAATGCAGCGATGCTTTATACCTTCTGTATTTATAAATGAAACACCTTTTTAAAAAGTGTTTCTACATACAGAATCTACTTGGCTTAAAAATCAAGTAGTTGGAACAACTCTGACTTTTCTTTTAAGCATGCTGGTCATGGTGGAGTGTTTCACTGAGGGAGCTTTCAATCAGCTTCATCAGTTTGCTTCTGTGATGAGCAGAGCACCAGATGTTTGACTTGCTCTGCTTCAAGGAGCAATGCTTACATGGACTTTGTTCTAGAACAGTAACTATCCCAGGAGATTTCATGACATTTGTTGGCTTGAGGTCTGATTTCTCCCTTACCCACCCCCAATAGAATCAAAAATTCTAGTGTGCAAAACTTTGTGTGAACAAAGCCTAAAAATATAAGAACTGTGGATGGAATAGTAATCTATCTGAATGTGATAGAGGAGGGAGAATTTTGGTACCATAGTTTCTCTCTTCATTGGTGTTGGACTTTAATCAGTTGAAATGTATTTCTGTACCACAATGTAAGCTTCAATAAAAGTTTGCTTAAAGATATTTTAATTTATTTATAGAAAGATAGAGTAAATTGGTATGCCAGGGCTTCTTGCCACTGCAAACAAACTCCAGATGCATGTGTCACTTTGTGCATTTGGCTTTATGTGGGTACTGGGGAGTTGAACCCGGGTCATCAGGCTTTGCAAGGAAGTGCCTTTAGCCACTAAGCCCTAAATTTCCCTAATTTTATACATTTATTTATTATTTTTATATATTTGATGTTTGTGTGTTCAGATGAGTGTGTGGTGTGGTGTGTGTGTGCATGCGTGTGCATACATGTGGAGGCCAGAGGACAACTTCAAATGTCATCCTCAGGAATGTCATCTACCTGTCTTGAAGCAGGGTCTCTCATTGGCTTGGAGCTCACCAGTTAAGCTAGACTGGCTGACCAGCAAGCAACAGTGATCCTCTTCTCTCTCCCCAGCCTCCCCAGCACTGGGTTTCCAAGCATATGCCACCACGCAGGATATTTTTATGTGGGTTCTGGGGATTGATTCGAGCTCTTCATGCTGGTAAGACTGCCCCACTGTGCCCAAAGAGCACCTTACCTGGGTAGAGGGCCCGGCTGATCATGCCAGGCATGACAACAAAGAACATGGGGAGGATCTTCAGGTAGCCCCCCAGCACTGAGCCTCCCTTGGCATGGGACAGACTCTTGGCGGAGAGAGACCTCTGCACAATAACCTGAAATGACATCACGGACATGAGCTGGGATTGGGAGGGGCTCAGCTCAGCACATGTGAGACCCAACACTGCTCCTGGCTGCTACACAGACCCGGAATGAGACCTAACCCTCTATGCATCCAGGCTGTTTGATCATCACTTCCAGGTGGGCCAGGCCACATCTGGTTGGGGACATTACCTGGTCTGTGCACCAACACCAGGTGGCCAGGACTGTGAGCCCAAAAATGAGACCTGGCCAAGGGATGTCCCCGCTCACAGGGTCTCGAAGCATGTGGAAGGCATCAGGCCGTGGGAGATGACAGGTGGTGTTGGGGACTGTGACGTTAGGGATGGCACGCCTGTACTGTTGCTGCAGGCCTGGGTACCAGCCCACCTCATTAAAGCCTGTGGGGAGAGACATGGTGAGAAGAATACATGCTCCAGGCTTCATGTGGGCCCTGGCTGGAACTGTCAGGATTGGGAATGGGAAGAAGGCTGGGTCTCAGTCTCCAGAATCCCAGCATGGAGTAGAAAGAATCCTACTTCTGGGGAGCTTTGGCTTAGAAAATGAGCATAGCTTTGTGTTCTTAGTCATGCAGGTGACAGAGACAGATCAGAGAAGAAGTGGTGTGGTGGGGGGGGGTGTTTCAGCTTCTTTCTTACCCAGAAACATGAGGACCAGGGCTCCCCCAACCATGATCACCGTCTGCAGAGCGTCTGTGTAGATCACTGCCGTGAGCCCCCCTGAGGACCCAAGGAAAGGGTGCATCACTCAGCACCAACAGAGGAGCCTTCTCTGGGTTCTCACCCATCATTGGCCACATTGGGAGACAAGAGAAGACTGAGGCCCCAGCAGTGGGAACACCTTAACTCCTCTGTCCCACCACCCTGAGAGGCTAGAGGCTGGTCACTATTCAGTGTGCTCCAATGGAATCCTTTCTGTCCATGAGTGTCTGACCAGGGTCATCACACCATCCACAACTTGTCCTTGTCATTAATATCCCCAGGCTATTTCTTCACCTGCACTGTTAGCTTCTATAGGAAGGTTTTCTGCTTTCCTTTCTTAAAGCCTATTGAAATACCCACCTTTCAAATAAAACTTAGCCACAAGAATTCTGACCTGTACTGATGTCCCAGTGTGCCCAGCCTGTGTGAAGTGATTCGGAAGAAACAGGACAGGGTGGGTCTTTGGGTTTCTCTGGGCAGCTTACAGTGACCCAGGCCCAGGCTGTAGCTCTCTAATAACTCCTGGTCATAATTGGTCCTTAGCAGGACCGCTAAGTGTCTCTTTTGCTGCCTTGGCCTGGTTGTGACTTCCCAGTTCTGTTTCTCCATCTCACTTTTCTCTGTTTCACTGTGTCTTCCTACCTTCCTCAGGCCCATTCGTGTCTGTTTCTCCCTCTCACTAGCTCTCTCAGGACCAGCTCTCTCTGCCTCTCTCTTTCAGGCTTTCTGTGTTTCTGCCCATGTTTGTGCTGTCTTCCTGCTGTCTGTCTCAGAACCATACATTGATATGACTTTTCCCTCGCCCTACCTGCGATGGTGTAGACCGCTGTCACCACCAGCAGGATGGCCGTGGAGAGATAGAGATTCCAACCCAAGGCCATCTGGATGAAGAGGGCTCCAGAGAAGATGTCGGTCTGCAGAGAGGCAGGACCCATGATTCAGGCATCCTGAGGCCCTCGGGATGTCTGCTCTGGGGACATACCTGCTCAGCATACCAGGCGCTCTCAGCCTTCATCACACAGTGAAGACTAGGGTGAACGTGCCATGCTAATGATTGTGGGCTTGACCTTGAGGTGCCACACTATGGAATATGGACTAGAATTTTCAGACATAGAGGGATAATGAAGAGTTTAACCTAGAAGCTTTGTGTTAGGCTTTGACACTAAGAAGAAATTAAGCCACTAGCACTGCTAGATTTGTCTGTTGATCATGAAGGGTGGGGATGTGAAGCTGGGAGAAGAAGATGGAGAAGAGGCTTTGGGGAGGAGAGAGCAGGAGCTTGGCACGTCTTGCTGACTGCTCCTTCACACAGCAGAGGCCCACGTGGCTGCTGAGTGGGTCCACACCTGACCCACTGTGGGGAGACCTTGAGTGCAGGTAAGCGTGCGTTCTTGGCAATCCGCATGCTTGGACTTAGGACTTGGGGGTTCGACCTTTGTCTCAGCAAACAGTATTGGTGGAAAGAGGACCCTTGAAGGTTTTACAGTCCTGGACCTGACAACTGAGTGGCTCAGTTCTCTTAACTGTGTGCTTGTTGAAGGCATTCCACGACTGTTTCTGAACCTCTTGATGAGTCTGTAACATGACAGTGTGGTATGGGACCTGGGCTGTGTTATGGGAGTCAAACTTCAGTCCCAATTCCAGAACTAGCTCTCTGTATAGACTCGGAGGACTGACTAGGCTTGTTTTGGGAATTTAGGTTTATAAAGGATGAGTAAAAACATTTCTAACTCCAACATTCTGTGCAGTTAATGAGCATTAATTGAATGAAGAATCAATTAATGGTCAGATGAATGTCTGAATGAATGTGTTTGATAGTATTTTGAATGGAAAGACTGATGTTTGCTTAAAACATTTATCATTCATCTCTGACTACACCACTGCTGGAGGAGGGGGCATGCACTTTGGTTCTTCTACTGTCATTTGTTCCATCCATCCATCCATCCATTTTTCCTCCCTCCCTTCCTCCCTGTGGTTGTCAATGTCTCAGTACTCACCGATATCTTGGTGAAGATGTAGAGGATGAGAGAAAGTACTGACATGTACACCTGGATCCTCTGACCCCCAAATCGCTTCTTCAGGTACTGTGGCATCGTAACCACACCAGCTGCAATGTACACAGGGACAAAGATCCAGCCCAGGGCCAGGAGCAGCCATGTTGCCTGGGAAAACAGAGCAAAGAACGTGTCCAGATAGTAGACAGAGATGGAGGGGCATCCTCCTACTCAGAGCAGTGCTGTAGTTGGAGAACTCTGAACGGGGAGATAAAGGACCCGGGGTCTGCATTCAAATCCTTTGACCTCAGATGAGTTCCTTTGCCTTCTCTAGGCCTTGCCTTCCTTATCTATATAGTGGGTTCTCCATCTCTCTAAGATGTCTCTCAGCCCAAAGCCCAGTCATGGGGGAGGGTAGTTCTGACCCTTATTTTGTAGCAACCAAGTCAACCTCCTTACATTCCACTCGAAGCCACCCACAGCAAGGCCTCCAGCAGCCCCTGTCCCAGCCAGGCCGATGAACAAGCCACTGCCCACATTGCTGGACATCAGAGATGCTCCAATCTGCAAGGTACAAGTGAGATCAAGGGTCAGGGGTCAGGTTTAACCTGGAATCAGGACCATGGGGCACAAATGCAGATTCATATTCTACTATCTGCCTCCCATAACCACCACACCAGACGGTATCTATTAAGTACTGTCCACTTTTCTGTCTTCTTAGTAGATATGTAGTGAGAAATGAGGAGGAGGCTCAGGCTGGCATTTAATGGACGTTGCCCTAGGAACTCTGTATGCCCTGATATGCTTAATCTGAATAACTATCTGGAGGGTGGGGTATAATTGTTCAAGTTTACAGAGGAAAGAATTAATGTTAGGAACGTTAGGCTTCTAACACATTGTTAGGAAGAAAGAAGTAATGCTAGGGATTGATGAAGTCACCTGCTCCGCACCACTCAGTAAGTGGCACGGGGGAAAGAAGGGATCCGTGGGAAGCAGGTCCAGAGAGAAAGAAGCTGAAGGGGCTGTCGGAAGCTCCCACTGGAGGAATGGGCACCGGCTTTCCCCATCCCTCATTCCTACAGGCCCCATGGCAAGGCCAGATAGAGGGAAGAGCCAACAGCTCATTTGAACTCATTTTCCTCTTCTCCAGGAACCCTGCAGACTCTGAGGCTCTAGAAGGCAATACTAATGATAAACAGCAACAAAACCACCACAGTTAGTGCTTAGTCGGCATTGCCCTGTGCCAGCTAAAATGTTCTATATTTATTAACATGCTTAATCCACATGACAGCCTGATGAGGTAGGTACCATCACTGCTATGATTTAGATCAATGCTTTCCAAAGGCCCATATGATAAAGGTATAGTTCCCAGCCATGGCACAGTTGGAAAATGTGGCATATTTAAGAGGTGAAATCTTAAGCCATTGTAGATGTGCTCTTGAAGAGAACTGTGAGATTTTGATCTTTCTTTTTCTGCTCTCCAGCTATGAGGCGAGCGGTTTCACCGTGTTTTTCTTGCCAGGTTATGACCCTGCCTTGCAATAGGCCCAAAGCAATGGGAACACATCCAAAACCCTGAGCCCAAACAATCCTCTTTCCTACATGAATGTCTTATACTGTTACTGTGCAGGTACCTTATCTCAGGTACCTGCCATGGTGACAGAAAATGGCCAGTTATTATCACCAGTTTACTGATGAGGGAGCTGAAGCATATAAAAACAACTTGTCCAAATCTCAGAATTAACAACCACATGCAGATTTATATCCTGCCTATCTGGCTCCCGTAACCAACACACAATGGGCGGAATCTAATAAATACCGTTTAGTGTTCTCACTTATTAATAGAAAGGGCCAGGCACTGGAAGGGAGAGAATGCAGGGAGGGCTCTGGAGCTGGGAGGGGACAGGCTGGGGGCTGATGGAAGAGCTGTGCTCCAACTTTGTACCCGTGTCACCTTCATGAAATGACCATTTCTCAAAGCCTCAGCTCTTTACCCATAACATCCAGGGAATCACCCCCTCCACTTCCTTCTGGAAGGGCTGGGAAACAGGAAGTGATTATAAGAGAAAGGATAGCCATTTCCTGTGGTTCCCACAGAGGTTGGTTGGTAGCACTTGTGAGCTGCCCCCCAGCTCTAAGGATTCCCATGATGCTGAATGGAGCACGAGTTTCCTGCTCCTAGATCTTCCTGTTCCTGGGTTCTCCCTATTGTTCAGAGAGCAGAGCTGAGCAGTGGAGAGCAGAGAACATGGTCAGAACCAAGCTAGAGGTGGGAAGATGGCTGGTGTCATGAGTGTGTGAGTGGGTAAGAGCAGGGGTGGGATTATGAGTGGGGAAAGTGTATTTAAATGAATGTATGAGAGTGTGCGTGGGAAAGTGCATATGTGTGTGTAAGTATACATGAATGTGAGCCTGTATGAAGGCGTGTGGATGACTGTCTTAGTTTATGCGTGATTGTGAGAAGATGAGAGTAATTCATGTAAGTGTGTGTGTGTGTGTGTGTGTGAGAGAGAGAGAGAGAGAGAGAGAGAGAGAGAGAGAGAAAGAGAGAGAGAGAGAGAGAGAGAGAGAGAATTTGAAATCCCTGTGTGTATGTATAGTTTCAGTTTCCACTTCACGACTAGTTTTCTCGGCAAGGCTAAGTTCCCTCATCTCATTTGGAAGGAGGAAATTAGCCTTAAAGGCTGCTAAAAATATGGGGTGTGCCCTGATGGGGTTCCTAAATATTTGAGGTTAATTTCTGAAGATGGTTGGATGTTTTACCTTTACTTCTCCTCACTTGACCGCTCTTCAGCATTAGGCCTATGTGTTACCTTCCCCAGGACATTGTTCTTACCTCTCACTTCACCTATGCCTGAGGCCCAGGTTTGATTATGTTGTTCACAAGTCTGTCTGCCCTATTCCACTCTGAGTATCTCTAGAATGAAAATCCAAATCCATTTCAATAGGTCCAGTGCCTGGCACGAGGCCTCCATCTGTGACAGATTAGAGGGACCCAACTCCCTAGGGTCTTTGGCAGGGGGTTTAGCATTGTTAAATGCTATTACTAAGAATGTTAATCTCTTGGGTCTTTTACTGTTTTGTTTTTCTTTCCTATGATTGACCAAAACTGTGGAAAGAGTGGGCTCTTCTGTCCTTTGATGACACATGACAGAGCCTCCCCTTGAGCTCCATTGCCTTGACCAGGGAGCTGTCAAATGAGGAGCCCATCTTTTGGTGATTGCCAGGATGAAGTCCATCATCCTGGCATCCAGTTGCTTTGAACATTTAGTGGATGCCTTGAGGAAACTACACTCCAGCTTCAAGGAACATTGCAAGTGTGAGGATACTGAAGCCACAAGTTTTAGGTGGCCTTGCTCCAAAATCATGACTACTTCAGGAGCTTCACACCAGCTTTGGGCAAGACGAGCCTCAGTGAATTCTAGATGAACTTACCACATAACTCTATTCACTTAGGGTTAGAGAGAGAGCACCTCGAGGGACAAAGACAAAACATTAGGTCCATTAACATTTCCCTAAAATGGTCTCTTTGCCTCCTTGTTGACTTGATCAGGGACCACCAGGCTAGGCTCATTGTACCATCATCCCTAGACATTGGGCCCCAGGGCTTCTAGCTCCAAAAGCTGCCAGCGGTGGTGTTGGTGAGTTGGTGGCTAAGAGTCCCAAACCACTACTTGGAGCTATGGGCCCTGAACTCACAGCCCTGAAATGCAGCACTAGCAAGGAGCTAAAGAGTCGCAGAGAGGAAGAAGAGGAAGACTATCACTGAAGCACCGGGAATCCAAGGCTTTGAACAGCCAGGGGAGCAGATACAAAAACAGGGAGTACAAATCTAGCTTTCTTGAAAAGTTCAAGAGCACCACCAAGGGTTGAGGAGCTGAGGTCCCTGACACCCAAGTTCAGGAGGCCTTGATGTTGGCATGCTAAACCCAGAGCAAGTGCTTCTTCCTTGAGCACCAGAGTGAGAACCCTCTAGCTCTGAAGGGCCATAATATGACCCTGGTTCTCCAGATGTAGAGGTAGAAGCTTCTGGGTTGGGAAGCTCACCTTATAAGTTTCTAGAACTCACAGCCATCAATATCCTTTCCATCTATGTCTCTTTTCTATCTGGATAGAGAAAAGCTGAGCCTATCATTTGTGACACACCTAGAAGGTGTCCAAGGAAGACTATTCAGGATGCTGTGTGGATTTATATTGCCTTGATTCATATCAGAGAAGGTGAGAGGACATGGGATGGGGAGCAGGAAGAGAGCTGAGGACCTCTACCTGGGAATAAGAGTGGGGAAAATCAACTCACTGGACCCCAGCTCATGGACCTGCCAGCCAGGAAATAGCCGCCTATGGTCCCCCGGCTCGCCCGGATCGATGACTGCAAAGGAAATGGAAAGATATTAGTACTTTCAAAGACTCTCTCCAGCCCTGCCCTCTACCCCAGGCCACCTGCCCTCTTGGTGTGGGCACTGTGGAGACATGGAGGACAAGAACTGAGGCAGAGCAGAGCTGCCTGAGTGCTGACCGTCTCACCATTTAAAGCTATGGATTTGTGGACAGTAACTTCCTCTTGTAAGTTTTGCTGTCCGTTTATTTCCCAGGATGTCAACAGCAAAGGAAGTGACATGTATAGATAAATGCTAAGTGAGCATTCTCCATGACAATCAGTGTCTCCTCAGCCTTCTTGCTCCCAGTGTCTGCTTTCAGGAGATGGTGACTGTCTTTCCACTCCTCCCAGCCAGATTCCCACACTGGATAGGGTGGTGTCCTGGCAAATCTGACCAGGATCTCTGGGCCTTGGGAAGAATAAGGAACCTTGCTTGGGACTTCCCTTGGCAAACCTAAAATCAGAACACTCGATTGGGCCTCACAGAGGATCCTAGGGTGCTAGGAAGAACCAGCAGGTGGTCTGTCAGCAGCCAATTTGAGGCTGTGCTCTGAAGAGAAGGGGAGCTAGGAGTACAAGAGGTGCAGGGTGAGGGCTTATATTTGAAATGTTCCCCGAAGGCTCATGTGTTAAGGACTTGATATAGAAATGGGGATTTGAGGAAAATTGATTGAGTCCTGAGGGGCTTGGGTTTCTCCACTGATGCATGTATAACTGTGTGAGCAAGTTGTGGTGGCACACGCTAGTAGGATATTGTTGAAGAGGCGGAGGCAGGAGGATTATGAGTTCGAGTTATAGCCTGGGCTATAACTGTGTGAGTTATTGGGAGACAGTGGAAACTGTGGAAGGCCAGTCCTGATTGGAGGGAGTGGGTCACTGAGATCATGGCTTTGCAGGGAATATCTTGTTCCCTGTCTCAGGTATTTTTTTCTGTTTCTCTCTATTTCCCAGCTTCCGACAAATACTGCTGGTGCCCTGATTTTCAACCTCATGACACACCCCTTGCAATGGAATCAGCCACCCATGGACTAAGACTCTTAAACCAAGCCAAAGAAAATCCTTACTTCATTTTTTTTCTTCCTGAGGCAGGGTCTCACTCTCACCCAGCCTGGCTTTGAACTCCAGATTCTCCTACCTCAGCGCTCCCCTTCCTCTACCCAAGTGCTGGGGTTAAAGGTATGTGCCACCATGCCTGGCTAAATCTTTGCTTTAAGTTGATTTTGAATAGGTATTTTGCCATAACAAAAACAAAAACAAAAAATCTAATTAACACAGGGGCCAGATATTTCAGTGTGGAAAGCTACAAGTCTCTGACTGTGTCTGAAGTCAGAGAGATCCTTGAATGAGAAGAAATTATTAGTCACTAGGGAGTGAAACATATGTGCAGGGCCTGGTGCTTGTTAAACTTTGGCTTGAATACAAATCCATTTAACAGATGAGAAAGTTAAGCCCAGGGCTGAAAGGGTCTTTTCAATTCACAAGGGGATTGAGTCCACCTGTCTGCCCACTTCTTCCGGGCACCTGTCTTGGGAGGTAGAGACTATCACCTGTCCTCACAGAGGAAGAGACTGAGGTTCACAGCATGTTCCTGACTTTGTCACAGCCCAGAAAGCAACCATCTGGGACTTGGTCACAGTCAGCTTCATGGCAGAAGTCTGAAGGTGTGGCCTCTCTGCAGAATACTGCGCTGATAATAACACCAGCTGCGTGTTGTCTTCCACCTGCACGCAGGGCACTGTGCCCAGTGCTAATATGTGTCCTGTCACTGAACCGTCACAATGTTAACTACATCCACATTGGAACCCTGATAGACATTTCTGGAGTTCAGATCTAAGCTCAGGCTCTGCCCAGCTCAAAGCTTTGCATCTTACCATAACTTTGCAGCTCTGGGAACAGACAGTGGGGACATTGGAATCTGTCTAGTGCCTTTTTCTGAGAGCCCATGAGCCCAAGCTCCATGGCCAAGACCATGCGTTGGAACTTGGGACTCTAGGCCTGTCCAGCCTGAGACTCACAGTGTGATCTCAGGCAGGCTCAGGAGCTCACTGGCCTCATTCTGGAGAAGAGAGGTCAGGGAGGAGGATTCCTGAAGTCCCTTCTACATCAGCTCCCTGTGGTTGTGCGTTCTTCCTTTTCCCCCACCCACATCCACAGCTTGAGTTGAGAGGCGGCTCTGCCCCCTGCCATCTTCAACCTCAGGCACCACTCACCCAAATTCCCACAGCAATCACAAAAACAAAGTAGATGACCACCACCACGATGTCCCAGGTGTGCAGGCTGACTCCAGAGTCCAGCGCTGAGCGGAGTGCTATCTCAGTTCTGGTCCTGTCCCTTGAAGCCTCGGGCCCCATTGCTGCCGGCTCCTGGCTCATCTGTTAGTGTTGGTCCCCAGCAGGCTGGACTTTGAGGTTGCTCTCACTTCATTCCTGTCCTTTAATGATTAAACTACTCCAAGCATCATTAGCCTCTGAGAAAGCTCGGAGTCCTGTTGGCCTGTGAGGTCCTACCTACTTTTCTTCTAACTGCCACCCATCCCTTGCAGGACTTCCTCCCTTCCTCCCTTTCCTTAGTATATCACCGTACACATGTGCACACCCACACATGTGCACGTATACACACATGTATACACCCATAGGCACCCCCAACCTGCACTTAGAGGAGGAGGAAAAGGAAGGAAGCGCAGCTCTAGGGCTCCAGAGTTGAGAGGGATTTTAGCAACCAAGGCTCTCACATGGTTGCAGTGTACAGGAGAAACTGAAAGTGAAGGTGGAGCAGGGACTGAAGTTCAGGTTTCTTCATCATCTGTTCAATGTTTCCTTCTACCCAGTGGGGGAGAGAGGAGGGCAGAGAGAAGAAGGACCTACCAATACTTTTGCAAACCTGCCACCATCTCACATACTCCACGTCAAACCTACCCAGGGGTCGTATTCCCTTTTTACAGTAGAGGAAACCGAGACTCAGAAAAAGACAAAGGTTTATTTCAAGATTCGGGGCCATCTGTGATAATGAAGGCCAAATTCATGTCTTCTGATTCCCTATCCATGTTTCCTGTCTTGTGCTGGACATGAAATGGGTGAGCTCAGGGGGTCTTTTGTTTATTGAGGTAAGACCCTCCTCCAAGACTTGGACAGATTGATTAATGGACCCAGCTGTGCCTTTGTCCACACTGCAGATGACCTCGGGCCAGTTGCTGTCTCTGAGCCACTTGCCTCACTAAGCCATGGAGGTACAGATGTGCTCCTGAGACCCTTGGAAATCATGGAATACCAGGCACTATCGATCTTAACACAGAGATCCCCAACAACAATATTCATCCAGCCAATAGGCCCAGACACGAGGCACATGGCATGGCTGATCACACGGCCTTCTGCACTAGCTGCATCTGAACTCTTCAGTCTGAGCACCATTCTACGCGTCTGAGGCTGAGGTGAGGGAAATGGGGTCTGGTGGACTCTGATCACCCATCCTCACCATCCCGTGAGAATCCTAGGCTGATGTGGGGACAGATTCTTCCTTCTCTTTTTGCTGCAAGAAAATGAACAGCAGGGTCCTGGGCTTCCTCTCACATGGCTCTGTATCCCAGAACATCAGGCACAGTCTATGCTGAACCCCGAAGAGTGGGATATAGATCTGAGAGGAGGGCTTGGGTCCCCAGCTGGGAAAGGGCTCAGAGGAATGCATCAATCTGTAGGATTAGGGCACAAGCACATGAGAGAGAGAGAGAGAGAGAGAGAGAGAGAGAGAGAGAGAGAGAGAGAGAGAGAGAGAGAGAGAGAGGCAGCTTTGCAGATACCTATTTAAAGGTGAATAAGATTTATCAGATAGATGGGAGGACTAGGGGAGCATGGACAGTTAGCAACACTGGGAAAATATGAAGGACCATGTGCCTTCGATGATCTTTCTGACAGCCTGTGGAAGGAGCCATGTGGAAGGAGCAGTGGGGGATGAGGCAGATCCTTGGGTATTGACTGGGCTGGGCAAAGGCGAAGAGAGAATGGTGCAGTGATGGTTCTCAGATCATTTCTTCAGACAGCAGGGAGAAGAAAGCTGAGCCCTGCACTTCCTTCTGCCCTCCATATCAGGAAGGGACATCTCAGCCCTAAGGGCTCTACTGCCTACACACCTGGCCCTGTGCCCCCAGCTCCCTCCTCGGATGCCCAAGTTGAGCCTTATCTTAAAGCAACAGGTTGGAATACACCTGCCCTCCTTGAGTGGGCCTGTGCCTCAACTAACAGAATGTGGCAGTGACCACCTAATTCTGGCAGCTGAGCAAGAACTGAAGTGCCTTGGGGTGCCCAGGGGAGACCTCGGGATCCTGAATACTGTAAGGTCAGAATTCAGGCTACACCCTGATTCTCTTCCCAAACCAGCCTCAAGAGAAGTATCATCAAGAGTCAAAGATAAAGACTGATAAAGACTTCCTCCCAAAACCAGAGCCATACCTGGCCCGAGGGACTGTCCCTCCAGATCCCTCCTGATCCTGAGAGAATGTGACCCCCTGAGCCCTCCACCCAACCTCATGTGACCAACCAGACCCCAACCTGAACGTTTACCCCTTAAAAGCCCTGATCTAAATCTGCCTTGCGCTTTTTCGCCACCCTTGGTGAAAAATGCCCGGCAGCTTGCTTTTCCTCCTATTAAAACCTTTCCTTTCAGAGTGGTCTCTCGTGGTCATTTCCATTCTAACAAATATGCCCCAGGATCATCCAAAGGAGAGTCAGGCTTCTGACCATGCCAGCCCCACCAGCAGAGCCTTGGAAGGGAGCTCTGCTCTGGTCAGAACTTTCTTTCCCTAGAGTGTCTTGTCCTTCTCATACGGTAGCTCCCAGGGATCAGAAGTAGCACTTCTCAAAAGGGAAGAAGTGAGGGCGAATAGCAATCTGGCAATGGTCTCATTTCCCAGGGTTCTAGACGTCAGTCCTAGCAGGGACAAGATGAGCAGGAAGAAGTCTGACTTTTGCATGAAGATGGAAGCATTGTATAAATCTAAGGCATAATTTCTGTGTAATATCCAAGTTGAGACTATTTTCTGATTTAATACTTAGCAGAATTGCTATGGCTTAATTGTAACCAGAAAACTGAGAGAACTGCCTGAATTTCAATGGGGAGGGGGGGTTAAAGAAAGAAGTGTGCCCTGTTGGACAAGCTGTCTATGAAAACTGCTTTTAGGACCACTGCCCTGATTTCCGATCATTTTACCTACAGAGTTCTAGCTGCAGTTCAGGTGTCTGTGTCTGGCATCTATGCCTGGGTGTCACTTGGGCGTTTGGCTGGGCTGTCATTGAAGATTTTGAAAACAAGAGTTCTGCTTGGAATTACGGGGTAGGTAAATCTTCTAATTTTATTTCCTCACCCTTGAGGTCACCACCTAATATGTCAGTATCTTTGAAGAGTTAGGGTGCCCTATCTTCCTGCCCTCTTCAGCCTGTACCTTCAGCCTGTACCTTCACTCTCAGCCATTCCACGGGGCCCAGGTGAACATGTGCCTCTGGATTCTCGGGGTCTCCTTGGCACACTGCCAATGCTCATAGGGCCCTATCCTATGGGTACCTTGTGGAGAATCTTCCTTCTCCCATAATCACTTAGAGTTTGGATCAGAACCTTTCCTGGACTTCCTTTTTTCTCACAAGCCCATTGACTGGAGCAGAGTCACTGAAGGGAGGTGATGACACTGTAGTTATAGTCACTCTCTCTTGGGGCCAGCCTGGGTGAGGAATGAGACAGCGGGCCATAGTGCAGAAAGACAGAGGCACTGAGTGAGGTGGAAAGTGGAGGTCCTGACTACTTTTACTGAGCTGAGCGCACAAATCTTCATTCCTTGCATGGAGCCTCTCAGCTTTGATCCAATTGTAAGAATTGACATTATTTCCCCTAGGACAGGTTAGATGGGTTCTTTGGTAAAGGGAGACAGAATTCTGTCAAAGCTCTTGAGTGCTTTCCCCAGGCCTGAGACAAAACCCTGTTACTGAAGAAACCACAGACTGCATCGATCAGCATCGAGAAACCCTTCAACGTCCGGAATGGTATCCAGCCCCCAGAAGGCAGTTAGTGTAGTGCTGGAAGGCACTGCACAGGCTGCCAGGGGAAACCGATCAACGACAGCTGGAATAAACAGAGATGATTGACACGAAACACAATCTGCGGCCATGAGTAGGCTGACCACACCTCCTACTGGGAGGGAACAGCGAACCAACAAAGGAGCACTTGGTGTAATGGAGGAGCCTCGGCCTGGGGGAGACAATCA